>JAODUO010001248.1:100000-155000 GCA_025642075.2 Ridgeia piscesae
TCATGTAGAAACAGTGGTTGAATGTGGTTTGTCTTGATAGTAATATTACTATTACTATTACTATTACCAATTACTATTGCTATTACCAATAATATGAAGAAAAAAATAAAATAACTGAAAGACCAACATTAATAGTTACTTATTTAATAGCACTGATCAGGCTACTAATACGTTGTTTCTTCTGTGCGGGAATGTTATACTCCCACCCACCGTCCCTGCTTTGGGAATGTGTATATATATCTAGTTAGTATAGTACCCACAAGAACGGGTGATGTATTTTATGTGTGGTTTTATTCCTGATGTCTTACCTTATTTTACAATAACATATTTTTATTGGCACTACTTAGCAAATTTACTAGCCAATTTCACCAACGATTCTGGTTTTCCTGTCGTTTTCAGCAGTAAAAAGTCTTTAATGAGTCTACAGTAGGTTGTTCCGAAACCAGCTCTTATTGACTGATCCCACCACACAGACATGATCAATCGGCTACTAATGAAGTATTCCTACATATCACATAGAGAGTACTGCATCTGCCACTCACCCGCCCGGCTGTGCAGTCGTACAGTCGCAGGAGCAGATGGCAGATGGTCGACTTGCCACTTCCGCTTGGTCCGACCAGAGCGATCGTCTTTCCTACCTCCGTCTTAAGACTGACCTGGTCAAGAACCTGTCATGGACACAACACTGTAGCTGTACCAACTAACAGTAGCAGGGCAGGCTGATGTCGTTTTATCAGCAATTTAACCACACATATAGAAACATAGTTTGTGAAGCCAGAGATAACCCCATTTTCTTGTGAAATGAAGTACAATAGATATGCTGGTCAGCCTCATATAAATATATGTCTTATGCATACCTTTATTTCAGGTCTCGATTCGTAAACAAAGTCGACTTGCTTGAACTCTATGTTACCGACTATTTGCTGAAACGTCACACCGTATTCTGAACGAGATTCAATCTGCGGCTTCTGCAACCAAAACGACCACAGTTGTAAAACGTTTACATTTTTTGCAACCCCAAGTGATGATTACTTATATTGGATTTATGTAAATACAATGAGCTTCTATAAGTAGTTAGCATCATGGTGAAAGCAAATCATTGATTTCAAATTCAACACAGGTACACAGAAAACAATCACATTATCTATGCAAATTATGACTCGTTAGAATATATTTGTGTCGTCAAGATGCCACAACACGCGACATACACACGCATGCTCACAAACATACGAACACTACATCACACATATACACATGCACATACACACATATATACATACATACATACATACATACATACATACATACATACATACATACACACACACACTCAAACACACATACACATACGCACGCGCGCGCGCGCGTTCATACAATATTATGACACAAGCTGAATGAATTGAATATACTCACAGTGTCTATTATTTCAAAGATAGTCTGCGCAGAACCACCGGCCGTTGAAATACCTTCTATATGCGGCAAGCACATTCCGAACTGTACGGCGCTAGATAAAAGTACCAGCATCACCTAAAATGTATGAACAAGCTATAAAACACAATCAATATAAGCATTTTCACATATGTAGACATTTGGCTCAACGTTGAGAAAAGAAAGAAAGTATGCAGTGAAAAAAAGCGGTTTAGGGACCTAAGGGAAGTAGGGAAGCAAGCGACAATTAGTGCATCGGGTGCCTCTATTTAATATGGTTCTTCTTTGATCCGTAGTCGATTTATCAAAAAGAGGCAAATCACATCAACTAAAGGATAAACAGTGACACAAGGAAGCAAGTAATCATCCAATTACACAACATTTTTTTTATCCTGTACTGTTTGTTTTACTCCCGCTAACTTGTGTTTTTGAATTATTAGTATATGTAATCATGTAGCAAATATACGTTTTGTGACTTTTTCATATAAATTTTAAATACTTGTGTTTTGTCACTTATATTTACTCTAAAGAATTGAAAAAACTGTTTCCAATGTTTTCGTTCACTTTTTCTTAGGGAAATTCAAGATGGCCGCCATCGGTCACCAAAGTCTTATAATGGCACGTTGGCACTAAACGGTATAGAAACTGGAACTCGGAGTCATTTATATGTTTTGAAGCATGAGGAATCCAATGCAACTATTATTTTGATGAAAGAAATGGAAATCACGCTATCACAGCAAAAATGCGTAAAAATTACTGTAAAATGTATACAGTATACGCAACTATGTAGTAAATATACATTCTGTGACATTTTCGTGTACCTTTTAAAGAATTGTGTTTTTATTATTTATAGGACTGAAAAAAGGACTGAAAAATTGTTCGTCCACTTTTACGTGGGATGGCCGCCACCTGTCACCAAAAGTCTTATAATCGCTATACGTATATGACAATAAATGGTATAGAAACATAAACTCAGAGTCGAGAAATAAAGCTATATCAGCCACAAATGCGTTAAAATGACCGTAAAATGTAAATAGTATACGCAATTATGTAGTAAATAATTATATTTTCTCTGATTTTTCCATGTTGATTTTAAATAATTTAGTTTTTTTAACTAACAAAATTGGAAAAAAACGTTTGTTTTCTTTTTTCATTCACTTTTTCGTGGGAAACTTCAAGATGGCCGCCACCGGTCACCGAAAGTCTTATAATCGCTTTATCTTTGGCAACAAACGGTATAGAAACTTGAACTCGGAGTCAACATTTCTTCAGTCATTTAGGGTCAGTATAAGTGATAAAAACACAATTATTTAAAATCTAAACGAAAAAGTCACAGAACGTATATTTGCATATACTGTATACATTTTACGGTCATTTTAGCGCATTATTTACTGGGATAGGTTTATGTTCAATTCTTTCATCAAAATAATAGTTGCATTGGATTCTTCATGCTTCAAAACATATAAAATGACTAAAAGTGAAAAACATAATTATTTAAAATCTATATGAAAAAGTCACGAAATGACACAATGATATACACTATATATTGATCCGCAAACATGAACAGTTGCTTATTATTTGGTTAATGTGTAGAACAATCTGCCCCTTTTGTAAAAACTGTGCAATTGTTTTGGGAACGCTTTTCGGTGGTTACGCGTACGATTAATTTTGATTTTTAAGGTTCCACACAGAGATCGCACTGACCCGTCAGTTTCTCAATAACGGGGGCCTACTCACGAATATAACTTGGCCAGCTGTCGTGTTTGTTTCCGAGACGACCAGGTTTGTACCGTACCAATTGACCAATCCCACCAATGAGAATTGACAAAACCAGGTGCCACCAAGCATGATGCCGATAAGTATTCCTTTGACGACACCGACTTTGCGCGCCGAAAATAGACATTGCTTGTACCTACAACACAGACATTGCTTGTACCTACAACACAGACATTGCTTGTACCTATAACACAGACATTGCTTGTACCTACAACACAGACATTGCTTGTACCTACAACACAGACATTGCTTGTACCTACAACACAGACATTGCTTGTACCTATAACACAGACATTGCTTGTACCTACAACACAGACATTGCTTGTACCTACAACACAGACATTGCTTGTACCTATAACACAGACATTGCTTGTACCTACAACACAGACATTGCTTGTACCTACAACACAGACATTGCTTGTACCTACAACACAGACATTGCTTGTACCTAAAACACAGACATTGCTTGTACATACAACACAGACATTGCTTGTACCTATAACACAGACATTGCTTGTACCTACAACACAGACATTGCTTGTACCTATAACACAGACATTGCTTGTACCTACAACACAGACATTGCTTGTACCTACAACACAGACATTGCTTGTACCTAAACACAGACATTGCTTGTACCTATAACACAGACATTGCTTGTACCTACAACACAGACATTGCTTGTACCTATAACACAGACATTGCTTGTACCTACAACACAGACATTGCTTGTACCTATAACACAGACATTGCTTGTACCTACAACACAGACATTGCTTGTACCTACAACACATACATTGCTTGTACCTACAACACAGACATTGCTTGTACCTATAACACAGACATTGCTTGTACCTACAACACAGACATTGCTTGTACCTACAACACAGACATTGCTTGTACCTACAACACAGACATTGCTTGTACCTACAACACATACATTGCTTGTACCTACAACACAGACATTGCTTGTACCTATAACACAGACATTGCTTGTACCTACAACACAGACATGGCTTATACCTACAACACAGACAGTATGATAACCCCCCCCCCCCCCCCCCCCCCCCCCCCCCCCCCCCCCCCCCCCCCCCCCCCCCCCCCCCCCCCCCCCCCCCGTGCGTGGGGTGTGTGGGGTGGGGTGGGGTGCGTGTGGGTATATCCAGCATACAATGATTTCCTAAGGTACGTATACATGAATACTTTGTCAGAAGAAACATCCCCGACGGGTAAGAGGAACGCAGGTAACCTGAACGCGTCCTTAGCTTCTCCGCCGAACGCCGCCACGGTACGGATGGCCGAGAGGACCTCTTTGGCGATACTTCCGGCCTGCTCGTAAGCCTTTCCTTGTTTAGCGTCACTTGTTACAATCACCTACGAAAGCAACTGAAATATTTTCACCCAACATATTCAGCAGCGTAAAATACGTGGAAAATTATGCTACTGAATTATTATGAACATTCGCACGAAGTAATGGCCTACACTCTAAGCAACAGTAATACAAACGCACGAGATTTCATGGTTGTTAGCGGGTATTCGCATACACAGTAAAGGGTAAGGGTAAGTTCTTATATAGTGCAATATCCAGTCCTCGGGATAGCTCAAAGCAATTTACACATTATTCCCTGGCAGACATGGTAAATTTAACACCACCTCGAAGTTGCTGGGAAACATCCAGCCACGCGGCAACTAATGCGCGGAGACTATGTGTGCCATACAAATATCCGCTGTCTATAAACAACTACTCATTCACACAACTGAGTGAACTGGTGCAATATTGAGTGAAAAAACGTGCCCATTGTTTGAGACCGCGGCACAGGACAAAAGCTTAGTCATGCTAAAACGACAATGGCCAGTACGTTATATATATATAGTATGTATATATATAATATGCAGTATTATATATATTTATTTATATGTGTGTGTGTGTTTGTGTGTGTGTGTGTGTGTGTGTGTGTGTGTTATTTATGAGTGAGGGCTTGTGTGAGGTAAATGCCCAATTATGTTGTTTAATTCCCCTGTGATACATTTGGGACATTTTCGTCCGCGTTATGTATTACATGTGCGGAAAGGAAATGTGGCTTTGTTGGCATCGGTGCGGTGTGTGTGTGTGTGTGTGTGTGTGTGTGTGTGTGTGTGTGTGTGTGTGTGTGTGTGTGTGTGTGTGTGTGTGTGTGTGTGTGTGTGTGTGTGTGTGTGTGTGTGTGTGTGTGTGTGTGTGTGTGTGTGTGTGTGTGTGTGTGTGTGTGTGTGTGTGTGTGTGTGTGTGTGTGTGTGTGTGTGTGTGTGTGTGTGTGTGTGTGTGTGTGTGTGTGTGTGTGTGTGTGTGTGTGTGTGTGTGTGTGTGTGTGTGTGTGTGTGTGTGTGTGTGTGTGTGTGTGTGTGTGTGTGTGTGTGTGTGTGTGTGTGTGTGTGTGTGTGTGTGTGTGTGTGTGTGTGTGTGTGTGTGTGTGTGTGTGTGTGTGTGTGTGTGTGTGTGTGTGTGTGTGTGTGTGTGTGTGTGTGTGTGTGTGTGTGTGTGTGTGTGTGTGTGTGTGTGTGTGTGTGTGTGTGTGTGTGTGTGTGTGTGTGTGTGTGTGTGTGTGTGTGTGTGTGTGTGTGTGTGTGTGTGTGTGTGTGTGTGTGTGTGTGTGTGTGTGTGTGTGTGTGTGTGTGTGTGTGTGTGTGTGTGTGTGTGTGTGTGTGTGTGTGTGTGTGTGTGTGTGTGTGTGTGTGTGTGTGTGTGTGTGTGTGTGTGTGTGTGTGTGTGTGTGTGTGTGTGTGTGTGTGTGTGTGTGTGTGTGTGTGTGTGTGTGTGTGTGTGTGTGTGTACATATATAATGAAGATGAAGATGAAGAGGACTTATGTTTAGAAAGGTAAAAAATTCCCAAAATTATGATATTATATAATTCACCACATATGATAACATTTGGGAAACAATATTTCGTCACGCGTTAATGTAATTACATTGCGGAAAAGGAAATGTGGCATTTGTTGGCATCGGTGCGGCCATGTTGGATTTATATATCGTCGCCATGTTGTTTTCTTTATGCTATTTTACATAAATAATGGTGGAGTCGAATTTCTCATGTTTGAAAACACATAAAAGACATGTTATTTATGTTTCTGTTTTGTCTGGTTGCAAAGATATGGGAATTTTTTATTTTGGCGGCCGTTTTGGATTTTCTCATATTTTTCAAAATGAACTTCACACCCACATGGATATAATTATATGCATGCTAGAGATGGGTAATCAACAAAGAAAACACTATTTCAGCCAAAACGAGGTTACATATCTTGGCTGCTGGATTAACTGCGCTACTGCTCTTTTACATGTACACAATCGCGCGCGTACGTGCACACGCACACGCACACGCACACGCACACGCACACGCACACGCACACGCACACGCACACGCACACGCACACGCACACGCACACGCACACGCACACGCACACGCACACGCACACGCACACGCACACGCACACGCACACGCACACGCACACGCACACGCACACGCACACGCACACGCACACGCACACGCACACGCACACGCACACGCACACGCACACGCACACACATTTCGTGCGGCTACGTAACTTGAAGTATGACACGACCTTTCACTTACAATAATAATGCCAACTGTGAAGAGTACCAACGGCGGGAGAACGACGAAGGCGACCAACGTGATATGCCAGTTCACCCATACGGCCATGACAAGGGAGATGACAAAGACGGAGACCCCTTGGATGAAGAGAGAGACTTTGTCTGACATCCCACTCTGTACATTCACTATATCCCTGAAAATAAATAGTTATCAAAGTCAGCTTGAAAAGTTTATAATATACACTAGCTTTCACCCACACTTGGAATTACACAAAAGTATCTTATGCTACACACTATATGTTGTCAGGAATACGCACAAGCTTCTAAGAAACATAGCATATAAGGAACGCGTAATGAAATAATTGTAAATAACTATATTTTTTTCTTATATATACTTCACTTCATCAATCTGTAGATCAGAGACAGTTGTCCATATGAAGCGAGTGAGCGTATTCCACCTATTTAAATTAACGTATGCAATTATAAACGTGTTCCTGTGCTGATGGCTGTGATGTGTAAACGGTATGGTGTGTGAGTGTATGTGTGTGTGTGTGTGTGTGTGTGTGTGTGTGTGTGTGTGTGTGTGTGTGTGTGTGTGTGTGTGTGTGTGTGTGTGTGTGTGTGTGTGTGTATGTGTATGTGTTGCGTGCGTGCGTGCGTGCGTGCGTGTGTATGAGTGTGTGTGTGTATATGAGGGTGTGTGTCATTGCTAAGCCATCATCATAATCACCATCATCATCATTGAGCAGTCATAGTGTCCCGTGGTTGGGCGAAGGCCTCAGCATGCTGCTTCAAAATCTGCGTATCTTGCGCTATCTTCTGCCAGATGTTACCCTTCCAGTAGTCGTCTAGTTCGTCTATCCACCGTCTCGCCGGTCTTCCTCTAGGTATTTTCCTTTCGTAAGGTTTCCAGGTGATGATACGCAGTGTCCATCGGTTATTTCGTATCCAGCTGACGTGCCCTGCCCACGTCCACATCCGTCTTGTGACTTGTTCAAGGTCACGTCTGTGACCTTTGTCTTTTCTCTTACCCAGATGTTTGTTTTCTGTCCCGGTAGGTGATGTTTATCATACTCCTTTCCATTTATGTTTGTGCGGCTGCTAGCTTGTTATTTGCTTGGCTGGTGAGTTTCCAGGTTTCCGCGCCGTATGTCATTACTGGTAGTACGCCTGGGTTGTAGACTTTTCTCTTCAAGCATGTTCCAATGTTACCCTTGAAGATGTCGCGGTGCTTGGCGAATGCAGTCCGGCAGTGACTTTTCTTTGAATCTCACTATCTTGGTTTTTGTCTCTGGTACTGTGTCTGTGTGTCTCTGCGTCTCTGCGTCTCTGCGTCTCTGCGTCTCTGCGTCTCTGCGTCTCTGCGTCTCTGCGTCTCTGTGTCTCTGCGTCTCTGCGTCTCTGTGTCTCTGTTCTCTGTGTCTCTGTCTCTGCGTCTCTGCGTCTCTGCTGTCTCTGTGTCTCTGTGTCTCTGTGTCTCTGTGTCTCTGTGTCTCTGTGTCTCTGTGTCTCTGTTCGTCTGGTTCTGTGTCATCTGTGTCGTGTGTGTGTGTGTGTGTGTGTGTGTGTGTGTGTGTGTGTGTGTGTGTGTGTTCTGTGTGTGTGTGTGTCGTGTGTTCGTATGTGTCGTGTGTGTGTGTGTGTGTTTGTGTGTGTGTGTGGTGTGTGTGTGTGTGTGTGTGTGTGTGTGTGTGTGTGTGTGTGGTGTGTGTGTGTGTGTGTGTGTGTGTGTGTGTGTGTGTGTGTGTGTGTGTGTGTGTGTGTGTGTTGTGTGTGTGTGTGTGTGTGTGTGTGTGTGTGTGTGTGTGTGTGTGTGTGTGTGTTGTTGTATTGATGGTGTGTCGTTGTATGGTCGGTGTTCTTAGTTGTGCACTTCTTTTATTGCTTCTTAATAATGAACACCACCGACAATAAAGGTTTTTGAATTGAAGTGAAATTGAATTGAATTGCATATTGAGGCGAATTGAATCCGGTGCCCAGGTAGATGGGAGCTTATAATGCCAACTTAGCATAACATATATCAATGCAATTTCGTCGACAAATATAGGGCGTTTACTGGCTACTTTCAGACGTCCAATGATCTTACATTGAGTCATGGAATGAATATGAAAAGGACCAAATGTGTGCGACATTTGATTTGCCAAATGGCTGTACTTGCTGCAATATGCATTCCCCTTCAAATATCAGATATTATATCTATTTCACGTATTTAGGAAACGAGTTGGAAATATGCCTAACAAAAGTATTGATCCGAGGAAAACCATCAATCTACACACGTACTTTGTGATAATAACAGTCAGCGAGCCGGTGTCGTGGCTGTCCAACCAGGCGCAGTCCTGATGCAAGATGGCGCTGAAGAGTTGTGACCGGAGGCGAGAAACCTGGCGGTTTGACGTCAGTTTCCAGCAGGACATGTGCGTGCTGCCTACCACCAGTATACCCAATCCCAAGTAGAAAAGATTCAGGCATAACGGTACGACCGAGACAGTGATGTCTTCTAATTCCTGGGGCTTGGTACCGTTTGATTCGTTGTAGGATTGCGTCGTGTGTCTGCATTCGAATAAATATATAGTTAGTATGCACACTAATACTTGGATAGCAATTTATTTCTCTCTCATATTATGAAACGATCATAAAAGAAGTGTTGCCACGTTCGTTGATTTATGTTGTGTGTGTAAGTATATGCTTTCTACACTTGTTCCAGCAAAGAACGTATCTAGGCGATTATGACGTATTAAAGACGTAATACTATATGTTAAAGCCCACTGAGTGTGATGTCAAGAGGCCATCATATTCTTGTAACAACACTGAACGAGACAGTTGCACGTTGGAATTGAAGGAAACGCATGTGCATGTGTCTACTCACAACATGATTTCCTTTGCGATGGCGTAATTCAAAAACATGTCGACGGCTTGACTGAAGATGTATACAGTTAACGGCATGGCGACACCGTGAAGGATGGCGGTCAACACTCCGACTACTATCAGCAGCCAATCCAGGCAGTCAGCCACGCGGAACTATAACACCAGACAAATAGCATGCAACAATTGGTACCAGAAACACCAAGACAAGGTTTAATGTCATTGGACAAGACTACCATAACTATGATACACGTCAGTATGGACGACCTCTAAACAACTGCCCACGCACCGTCTCATCGTCTCTAGCACGATATTCTGAGTGGCAATTACTCTTAGTGAATCCAACAGCAACAACAATAACAGTCATTTAGCCAAGGGATTAAACAAATTCGTACCCATAAAACAATGCGTGAGTTGTCAATGGATGGATGGAGGTGCTAGGAAGCTAAAGATGATAGGCAGCATTAAAGAGATAGGTGTTTTGACGTCGGCGGAATGAAACTATATTACCTTCTGATTTAACACTGGCAGAAAGTGAATTCCACATAATTGGGGCGGCAACCGAGAAAGCTCGGGTCCAAGCTCTCGTTTTAACCCGAGGAATGTAAAGAGGGTTACTACTGGTTGAGAGTAGCTGGAATTTCTTGATGGAATTATCATTAAATTTAGATATGCTGGTTGTGTAGATGAGAATGCTTAATATGCTATTGTACAACTCTTGAATATAATGCGATAGTGCACATGAGAGCCAATGCAATGATTTTTGAAGCGGCACTGAGTGAAACAAAACGAGGAGAACGCGTCACTACCCTTGCTGTGCAATTGTGGACACGTTGAAATGTTGCTATATTCTTGTTTGCAATATTGCAAAGAAGGGAATTGCAGTAGTCAAGTCTGCTGCTTACTAGAGCTGTTGCAATGGTTTTAGCAACGGAAAGTGATCTAAACCGGAGAATACGGCGAAGATCGCGGATATGGTAAAAACAGCAACGACATGTTTTCGATATATGATTGTTGTTTGAAATTGAAGTTTTCATCAACCGTTACTTCGAAATTTAAAACTGAGGCGGCTGGTGTGATACTCTGACTGAGGATATGTGTCGTGGGAAAAAAATATCGCGTTTGCACGCTGCGTTGAGAATTCGGTCTTATCTGCATTTACCTTTAATTTACTGTTTTTCATCCAAAGGGTGACATCTTGGAGACAATCCCTGAGCTGGTTTAGGGGGCAATAAGTTTCTGGTCTGGTCAAAGAAACATAGGTTCGTGTGTCATCTGCATAAAGGTGATGATCTAAGTTGTGATTCTGGATAACAGAGCTTAGTGGTGTTATAACCAGAGTGAAAAGCAAAGGTCCCAAAACAAAACCCTGGGGGACACCACAAGAGGTGGGCAGCATATCTGAGAAGAAGTTACCTATTTTAATAGCTGCCGTCTATGAGTGAGATACCACGTTGATAAGCGTGTGGTGAGAATGTCGTGATCAGTGGTGTCGAAAGCGGCGGATAAGTCAAGCAGGGTCAGTGCAGTAACTTTGCTATTATCAATGTTAAGATTGATGTTATTGTGTACTTTTAAAAGAGTCGTTTATGTTTAGTGAAATTGTTTATACCCAGACTGTGTCACATTGGATAAACCATTTATGTAGACGATTTATTACAACCTTTTCACGCATTTTTGTAAATGACGTTAAGTATGGAAATAGGCCTATTTTAGTTCTTCTTTTGGCAGAGTTGTCTCCTTAAGAACTGGGTTTACATGCGTACATTTAAAATCTTCAGGAAATAAGCCGGGGTGCAGTGATACGTTTATGATGTCTGTTATTGGTCTAATTAATACGTTAAGGCATATTTTCAGTAGTATGGTCGGAACTGGGTCGAGATATCACAGGATTTATTTTTTTTTTTTTTTTTTTTTTTTTTTTTTTTTTTTTTTTTTTTTTTTTTTTTTTTACTTCATGGGGTAGCGTACCTGTTGATAATTGATTAACGCCAAGTGTGTTCCAAACGAGGGCGCCGTTTAAAATTTATTTCGGGGGAGGAGTCGGGCATTTACAATGTTTTGAGTATGACCTGTGAAAGCTAAATGTATAAGGCTGATTTGACTTTAAAATGACTAGAAAGAGAGTTACACATTGACTTGATTGATGCATGAGTTGGTAGAGAAGGAGCAGGCCGCCTGTGTAAGATCTGATTTATGGATTTCCATAGCCGTTTTGGTGTAGCAGAGTTATTTGATACCATATTTTAGTAATAATACGACTTTGCTTTTGACATTTGACGTTTACATAGATGACATTTCCCTTGAGTAGCGTGACCTGTCTAAGGACGAAGGAGATTAACGCCAAGTGTGTTCCAGATAGCGACGGCGCCGTTTAGATTTGATTATTTCCGGGGCTGGTGTGCAGGCTTACTTTGAACATTTTTTAAATGAGACAACCAACACAACCTTCTCGACCAACTGGACGTGGTTTGTGGTGGAAGGCATAACCGGGAGGGGAAATGTCAGCAATACATGCAGCTGTGTCATGGGGTCTTAGCCAGGTCTCAGTGACAGCAAGAATATCAATTGTTTTAGAAATTATTAGATCAGTAAGAGAGACGGATGAATGCCATGCCATGCCATGCCATGCCATGCCATGCCATGCCATGCCATGCCATGCCATGCCATGCCATGCCATGCCATGCCATGCCATGCCATGCCATGCCATGCCATGCCATGCCATGCCATGCCATGCCATGCCATGCCATGCCATGCCATGCCATGCCATGCCATGCCATGCCATGCATGCATGCCATGCCATGCCATGCCATGCCATGCCATGCCATGCCATGCCATGCCATGCCATGCCATGCCATGCCATGCCATGCCATGCCATGCCATGCCATGCCATGCCATGCCATGCCATGCCATGCCATGCCATGCCATGCCATGCATGCCAGTGCCATGCCACGCCACGCCACGCTACGCACCCCGCATGCTACCCACCCACTCACGCCATCGCCACTGCCACGCTCACTGAACCACCCAGCCACCTCACGCTCATCGCCACCCACCTCCCACACGCATCCCACTGCCTACGTCCATCCCATCGCCACGCCACGCCCACCCACTGCCACACCACGCCACTAGCCATCGCCACGTCCACGCCACCACCTACCCACGCTCACGCCACGCCATCGCCACTCCACGCTACCACGCCATCGCTCCACCTCACTCACATCCCGCACCACGCCACGCCACGCCACGCCACGCCACGCCACCCACGCCACCCACGCTCACCTACCCACCCACGCTCCACCCACGCTACGCACGCCACGCCACGCACGCCACGCCACGCCACGCCACGCCACGCCACGCCACGCCACGTCCACGCCACCCACGCCACGCCACGCCACGCCACGCCACCTCGCTCACCGCCACGCCACCACGCCACGCCACGCTCCGCCACGCCACGCCACCGCCACGCCACGCCACCCACGCACCCACGCCCCCACGCCCACGCCACGCTCACGCCCACGCACCACGCCACGCCACGCCACGCACGCCACCCCCTACGCTACGCCACGCCACGCACGCCACGCCCCACCTACCACCCACGCCATCCACTCCACCCACTCCATCCACGCCACCACCCACCTCACCCACGCCACGCCACGCCACGCCACGCCACGCCACGCCACGCCACATCATCATATCATATCATATCATATCATATCATATCATATCATATCATATCATATCATATCATATCATATCATATCATATCATATCATATCATATCATATCATATCATATCATATCATATCATATCAATATGCGAGCAGGAATCAACAAGATTTAAAAAAAAACATTGTCGTCCAGAGTTTTACCTAAAACAGCTCGTGGACAAGGTAGCCATTGGTTTAATGAGAGTCCAGTCTTGTTTTTATTTTTTGTCCCGTATGTAGTATATCTCGACTTTGGTTTTAAATACACAATCAAAACGTCTTTTGTTTCATTCATGTTTAATCCTTTGCGAGAAGTAATATTTTCTGATCTATAATTTAAGCTGTTTTTTCACTAACGCTACTTGATATATGTTTAACCGAGAACCATCTTAACCGAGACAAAATATATAATGTATTAGCTTCATAACCGTCCGGTATTTTTTAAATGTCGGCCTGATCTTCTCTTAATATGTTAATCTTTAGTTTTGTTAAATCACATTTTGTTAAGCCTGCATTGTAATTAATATATTTCACCTTTGAAATAATTGTTGTTGCCTCCTCTGATATCTTTCTAGCAAATCTATAGATGTTCATACAACAGTATGAATAAGTTATAAATAAGGCTTAACTATTGCTTTGCATGCGGTATAATTAGTTATTATAATTATTTATGCGTTATAGGATTTCCTAATTAATATGAGTTTCATTATCCGTGTAACCAGCCATTCGACACACCTATGAAACTTTCTTATAAGCTAAAATTGTTACACACAGTCGTCGTCTAATAATTATAGCATTTTAATGTTCATGTCGTCATATTTCCCAACATTCATCACAAGTCATTCTCAGGTTATTTTATCAACTGGAAACTATTCCTAATCTCCACAATGATTAACCTACCTGTTGAATTATCAACACATTTACGCCCTTTGCTTGTTACATCATCGTCCAATTTTGTGTCATGTAATGAGAAACATATAGTCCCTTGTGGTATCCCAGTTAAACCTGATTTCCAAATTGAAGCGTCCCCTTCCAAATTTGTCCATAATCTTCAATTAAATTACCGTTTTGCCATCAAGTGAAAGAAGCCACTATCTATGTCATTCTGTTTTGCTAAGAGTTTGTTACTGAATGTTTTCTGAGGCAAAATACAAGACAATGTGAACATTATGACAACAACAGTTACCAAGAGTTAATATATTGTGACGAAACTGATACGTCACGTGACTTACGATGGAAAAGAAGCCAGTGATACTTGACCTCTTCGGTTTCTTCTTTCCTGTTTCAGTTGGCTTTGTCTCTTCACTGCTATCAGTCTCCGTGCCGCCGTCCTTTCTGAAAAATTCATGCTACGATTAATTGGTGTTTCTCTTCATAGTTATCATTATCACATGTGTTAATCGATTACTCTTTCTACTTGTTTGCAGCCGCTGTGGTGTCGACCCTCTTCTTCTTTGTCTCATGATTATCTCACCACGTTATGTTAGCCATATGTATGTGGGTAGAGTGTTTTCGGGTTTTGTCCGCAAGCGTTCCGAAATGCGCCCCAGGAGTTAGTGAGTCCAATACAGGTTACATATTTACTGCCCATGTATGGGGTACAGGACAACAACATTGGAACACGTATATGAACATATATTTTCGTGTGCAACCTGGGGTACATTCTCCCAAGCACGGAACTTTTAATTGTAAACGAGGCAATGCTCTCCACAAAAATGACACAAGTTTGCGGTACTAAGGTTTATAACAGAGACACAATCTGTAAGCAAATTCTTTAAACAAATTGCCTGTTATTCCGCAATTCCGAAAGCCTTGAGTCAAGGTCCCAGAAGAGTCTTCAAGCATTATTTGAACCAACTGCAACTATGTGCATGTAATGTACTAGACAAAGCAAACTGTGCTATGTTAATAAAACACCACCCTCAGGCTACTATCAGAGAGCGTCAGATGTGTATACATGTGGAACAGACTAACAATTGAAATAAGTCAGTTATCAAATTGATCACAATAAAAACATTCAAGTCGTTATAACTTTCTGCATATCTGTTTGGCAAAATGAGTAAACATTAATTGTGACGATTACTTTGTATTTGTCTTATAACTTGTATGTATGTGTAACATTTTTTAGTTCGTAAAATGCACAGCGCCTTGTAAATTACATGAGGCTCTCTACGTCTCTTAAACAGCAGCAGCAGAACACCATGCTCTATTATGTTGTTGTTGATATAGACAGAAATGTCCATTAATTAATTAATTAATTAATTCATTCATTCATTCATTTATCCATCCATCCATCCATCCATCCATCCATCCATCCATCTCCATCCATCCATCCATCCATCCATCCATCCATCCATCCATACATCCATCCATATATCCATCCATATATCCATCCATCCAACCACTCACTCACAGTGTCACACTCACTCACTCGTTCACTCTCTCTCTCTCTCACTCACTCACTCACTCACTCACTCACTCACTCACTCACTCACTCACTCACTCACTCACTCACTCATCCACTCACTCACTCATTCACTCACTCACCTTCTCACTCACTCACTCACTCACCCACCACCCACCCACTTACTCACCCACTCAACCTCTCACTCACTCACTCACTCACTCACTCACTCACTCACTCACTCACTCACTCACTCACTCACTCACTCACTCACTCACTCACTCACTCACTCACTCACCACCACCACCACCACCACCACCACTACTCACCACTCACCACTCACTCACTCACTACCACTACTACTACTACTACTACTACTACTACTACTACTACTACTACTACTACTACTACTACTACTACTACTACTACTACTACTACTACTACTACTACTACTACTACTACTACTACTACTACCTTACTACTACTACTACTACTACTACTACTACTACTACTACTACTACTACTACTACTACTACTACTACTACTACTACTACTACTACTACTACTACTACTACTACTACTAAATTACCCCTGGCATTTGTGCCACGCTGTGTGTGGCTCTAAAATAGGTTGCCTTTCGTCCGTCTTGTTTCTGCCCCATGATCCAAAGAACCGGTTCAATTTATTGGAACAGCTCGACGAAATGTTTTGCCAACGCCGACGGGTCGGCCCTACATCTAGGTTCCTGAAAGTAAGTTATAATTATAGGTAAATACCACCGCTTCTGACAGTTACCATATACTATAATAGGACTGTCAATTTAAGATTTCGCGAAACAACCTTGCCGAACAAACAACATATCAAGAGTGGGACAACTTGGCTGAGATTACGGCCGGAGAGTCTAATACTTTCAGTCAGTCAAGTGAATTCATATTTAAACGAGAACTGATTGAATGATGAAGTAAATGTACCATAAACATTTACAGTACATGATAACAACGACGTTGCCCCGTGTGATTAAAAATCCAAGACGAAAGCATTTCCAAATAGGTCACCAATCAATATGCAATCATCCACGATTACAGTTCTGGATCTAGAAGTTATTGATGTGTTTGTAATATGAACATGTCTCGTATGGAGCGAGTCAAAGTACGTTTTAATAAGTTTACCTAATTGTCGACTGAATTAACAAACAACAAATATGTTCTGAATTATGTATATGACCATCTATAAGGAGAATATGACAGGTATTGCTGCCGTGGTTATTTTGTAGCTGTTGAATGGTTTACTGCTGTCGTTGTTGCAACTGTTGTCCTAGCAACTGCAACAGCGGTGACGGCAACAACAGTAACAACAATCGCAACAGTAACACAACCAACAAAACAACAGCAATAACATCACAAGTAGCAATTAGATCCTTACCCTTTCCCATCGTAGGAGGAGCCAGGTACAAGTTCTTCGTCATCCCGTGAGCAGTCTCGGTAGTTTCCGTCTTTATTGTCGTCCGGTGTCAACGCTATCATTTCCTTTCTACTCATTCTGATTGTCCTTCGCCGGGAGTCAAGCACAGTCTGAAACGAAACGCGTCTGTAAGGCTTGAAACAAAATGTCGAGATATACATATGAATCCGTTTATCAACTATCTAGATACATCATGTGTGCAACACGAAAACCCATACAGCAAGGTGTTCACATTACAACCAGTTGCAAAGGTTTAAGACCAGCAACGAAGTTTTTGATATGGCATCAGATTGTATCAGATGATGTCTGGATTGCATCATCGTATTCGGGCCATGAAACAATACGCCCAGTCAGAACTTCTAAATAATTTGTCTGTATAATTTGACAGTATCGGTATTCCAGTTTTGTCTTCATCACTGAAATGGGCAACAAACCGTCTTTGACGGAGGTTCTAAGGGCACAAGTAGTGATTCTAGATGGAGAACGATACACGGAAAGAGACACTAGAGCTAAATTAAATTATTTCCAAGACAGCCGTGTACAACGGCATTGTCAAATTCAATACTGATGGCACTTTTCGTGAAAAGTAAAAGGAGTGGTCGTTCACGGAAAACTATCCTCAGGGATGACCACGGAGAGAAACTCGCGTGATATACTCGCCAGTGAGTTCACGCAAGGAAATTCGGGCTGCTTTACAATATGAAAATACGTCTTAGTACTCTTTCGAGACGTCTCAGCAAGGAATTTGGGCTCAGGTCCCACAAGCTGGCCCGGAAGCTACGCCTGACACCTACGAAGAAAAAACAGATTGGACTTTTCCAGACGACTTCACCATGGGACTCTCGCGCAGTGGAAGGAAGATCAATCGACAACAGCTTATCTCTCGCAAGAGGCACGTTAGGCGGCCAGTAGGTAAGCGATTTGACAAGAAACATACAGCCGCTGCAATTTAGCTCGCGGCAAGTCAGATGATTTCGCGTGCCATGTCATGTTTTGGCTCTTCTGGTCTGTATTTTATTCCACCTAACTTAGGTCTTAGGTGGTTTACCTCCAAACAGCCCAAACTTGTGCTAACGCAGGAGTTGTCCTTCTCTCTAGAGTTAGTGAGTCCACTACAGATTACACATTTACCCCCTGTGTGGGATCTTTCACTTCCCCTGGCATAGACACCAGATAGAAGGGACCACCGGGTTTTAGTGTCTTTTCCGAAAGACTCAGGCAAATGTGGAGTGAACGAAATTGCCTTAGTTTCGAAAAGGCGGTAGGTGGGATTGAACCACCGTCCACCGAAGCTGAAACTACAGATGGACATCCACACATGTACGAGTTTCACGCAAGATGGCGCTCCTTGTCACCGATCAAAGGCAGCCACTGATTTCAATCAGAAGAAGAACAATTTCCATGCTGGAATGGCCTGGAAACAGCACAGGTTTAAATCCTGTTAAGAACCTGTGGAGTGTAGCGAAGAATAAAGTGACATACAAACAACGATCGAGCGCTCAAAAAATGAAATAAGATATCATTATCAAGGACGTTTGGGTCAGCGAAATCATTAAATCTTTTGTTTCTAGCATCCAGGCGATCATTGACAGAAAACGAGGCCACAATAAATACTGAAAAGTAGAGACACTGACATTTTTGGACGACGTAGAGTTTCATAATATGTTGTACTATCTTTATTTGGCGAAATAAACTGATATAATGTTATGTGAAGGCCAACAGACATTCATAGTTTTGTCAAGTTTCTTCAAGAAATCGTGCATGGTTTTAAATGTTTGCAAATAACTGTATTAGCTGACCAACCATTTTTTTTTAATTAAAGCGTCCTTATTATGACATGGGACTGCAAACAGTTGCCATGAAAGAATAGAAACGAATGTATGGAACATGGAAAAAGAACGCGTGATAAAAATGCATATGCTTGGCGCGAAAAATCATATAAAATAACGAATATTATATTACAAATGCTAAACTTGGCGTTTTGCCACGTAGCTGCCCTTCGAAAAGACTTCCACTGACTTGTTTCTCTTCAAATACCAGACTCGTCAAAATATCAACACAATGCCGATGTACCAAAGAAACTGAACTAGTTGTTCCATAAAACGCGGACGACATTTCCATAAATAACTTCTTTTCACGGCATCCGGTATCGTGAAATGGCCGCTCTATCCTCAGGGTGCCTGCACATAAACACCTCGAACTTAGAAAACATGGATTATTTTGGTCTGGAGTGCGGTGCGAAGGTAAATCAACAGTCTCTTGTCTGAATACGTGTGGTAACGACACGACAGCTAAATGCGACTGTTTGCTGTACAACGCCCGTTTTGACACAAAGTGATGATTGTTTATAGCTGCTGTGACTATCAGAGAGCCCTGTAATGTCAGTATTGTA
The DNA here is from genome assembly GCA_025642075.2 of Ridgeia piscesae. Classification (NCBI taxonomy): domain Eukaryota; kingdom Metazoa; phylum Annelida; class Polychaeta; order Sabellida; family Siboglinidae; genus Ridgeia; species Ridgeia piscesae. The sequence goes on from JAODUO010001248.1 coordinate 119,621, forward strand.
TCGTCAGGTGCCAGTCAAAAGCATATAAAACTGCCCGGTGCACTGTATGACCTAACAGTGATGACCGACAATGATTTTTATCAGAATGTACTACGAACATGGATCCTTTCCAAGTACACGGCCGTGTTGCCATTAGGCCTAAGACATGCGATACATGAATTTAAGTGTCCACTTTTTCAAGCCTATCACTAGCATACATGTCAAACACCTGTCGTACGTTCGGATTCTCTGTATAAATTAGGAGGATTTCAGATAATTATTTTATTTCTCGACGGCTGTAGTTGTTTTTCATGTTAAACTGTAAAATAAAGAAAGCTTATCCCCTCTCCTATTTGTTCAGTACACATCATTAAAACACGGCAATATTCAGTGTTTCACTGCTACAGGCCGAGCGATGTGGGTTGCCTCGTTGCTTTTCTATGCCACATCGTCCAGTATAATTATATAGAAATGACCACCTCGTGGCCCGTAGTATGTCCCGTGTTCATGGCGACTATTTACCGTAAACTGCTATAATGTTATAAACACGCTTAAATGCTTATTTGTATCTTTATATATTCCCACATATGCCTGGGAATAGGTTCAAGCACACTGCATAACGCACCATTTGAAGCAAGTTTAACAATAGTTCCGGGGCATAGCCCCAGACCCGTGCCACGTTGCGTCTTTGGCGCTTGCTCAGCTATCCAACCATTCCTCCGTCACATTACCCAGCAGAAACAGGTCTATCTTGGGCCATAATTTGTGTCACAGACAATAATAAACGACAACGATCACTCAGGTGTCATAGCAACAATACGAATCACGTGGGGGGACAATGTCTACATATTATTAGCATTCCCACTAAAATACACATACGCTCAGAATATCCAAACCACTAAGCGAGTAGCTTATCAAATCCATACACTGACAAAACCATTGACATTTCAGTGTTTAGACAATACATTAACAGTAAATTAATGGGTTTCAGTTGTCTACTGTAATGGCGTGAAGAATGACATACGGCCTAGTGTAGTCTATATTAGTCCTGGTCACTGAACTGTTCTATGGTCGTTCAATGTGGAGTACCCTCTATGTAGTCAACTGGAATGCGAACACGGCTAGACATCTGTTGCGAGTCGTGTGTTTTATCGATTAAGGCTGAGATGTTTTGGAATGAGCTATGGTCCATAACTCAATAAAACACACGTCGCATGTTGGTTTAAGTGCACAACATAAATGGTTGGTGTGCCTGGCTCTGCTTGCGTTGGCAGTTGTCGTCAGTGTTTTGTCTTGCTTAGATTCGAAGTCGCAACAGCATCTCTGTATGCCGGAACTCGCAATCATCCAACGCACACAAAGCCTTCCATGTGTTTAATGTCCTTCCCTTCTTTGGATCGGTCCTCTACGGCGTGTACGCAAGGACCATGTCCGCCAGTACGGACGGGGACCAAGCCTTCTCCGCTGCTGCTCCTCGTCTATAGAACGATCTTCCATATGATATGCGTAAATGTGTCGTCTACACCACTTTAATAGAAAACTCCTGAAGATTCAATCATTAAAACGAGCATTATTTTGAATTAGTCAAACGAGCCTTTTATTCCTGAATTTTTACTCTCATTTAATATTTTCGTTTGATTTGATATTTTAAATATTTATTTTGTGCTGTTTATAATTATTACTATTTTCATAAATGTACAGTGCTTTTTTATTTCTGTGTAAGTTTATTTCTTAATGGTAATTTTATTGGACGGCGGATGCCACGTTTTTATAATATTAAATTTGGTTAGAGCTATTTTGGTAACATCGCTTACGAACATATAACCTGGATAACTTGGGTTAACGGCGCTGTATATATTTATATGCATTTATTGTTAGTATTACCTAACCTGGCGTTAAACAACCCTCTGTGATGTCAAAACACGCATCACTTTGGTCTTCTCCAGACCACAGGCTGTTCACCCGTGACGACAACATCACGTCCTTCCTGCCGACGTTGTTTACGAACAGTCGTGGTCAGCCGTGTTCTCGGTGATATGATCACACACAATAGAACGGGATCGTACGTAAATAGTTGGAGAATGCCAGCTTCAATTCCACTTCGTTTATATGGTGTTTAGCGCTTTCCGAGCCCTACTGGTTTACTTGTTTGTCCATGCGTGACGACAACATCCTACATTCCCATCCCACGTTGTTTACACGTCTGTGGCCGGATGAACCCTGCACTGGACAACAACTTGTCACTCTGTTAACGTGTCAACTGAAAACTAAGACATTGGTCGTTGCTTACTACATTACGACACATTAGTCAAAGAGTAGTTGCTTGACAATGACACTGATGTCGTTGGCAGTAAAGAGACTGCCAAAGTGCCCGTCTATAGGCGGGATAGTAAAGTATGTTACACATGACAGTGGTAATTACATTTGCCATAAGTCAAGCAACATATAACATCATTACTTAAGAAAACATGTCGCGCTCGCTCAAATGTCGAACAATAAACCGGATGATATCATCGAGCAACAGCTTTCAATCTGCAGCTACATTTGGTCTTTTCCGAAAAGATTGTCGGGCCTACGTGGTAGAACGAGACGTTAAGCGGCTTTAATCTCCTTCAATTAATGTTATTTTCTTATTATTTGATTACACTTAATGTCGTATTTAGTTTGTTTTATCACCCCACTACGTCAGGTCCGTGTGATGTCATAGATTATTTAAAGTATTTATTCCAGATATACGTAAATAAAGCAAGTTTGTTTTCACATTGTCTCTGATGTTATATCATATTATAATTATGCTACAACATATTAATACCAAATCAATAATAATAATATTGTTATTGTACGTTTTTGAGCTAATGTCTTTATATTAAATACTATTTTAGCTGTATAATTATATTAACGATTTTTAGTTGCAGGCCTGTCATTCTTAATATATACAATTAGCGGTGGTGTTACTGTTTCGTAAAGTGCCATAAAACAATTGTGATTACGTTGCTACATAAATCGTATTTTTTAAAATATAATTGTGCATTATCTTAGTTGAACACAATCTATTTCTAGTATCATTAAAATAGTCGTAGTTCGTTATTAATTATGTTTGCCCTCCGGTTTGGGAAAATGCAATAAACTAATTAAAAGGAGTAATTAGTGTGCTTACTTCATAATAGTTACATTAAACGTGGATGGTATTGTATGGATTCTCTGGCACGTGACATTATATTGAATTTGGTGTGCTGTGAACCTCCACTTGTATTCAGGAGATGTGTCGGGCAAAAACGACAGCTTTGAAACACCAATACTTGCACCGGCCCGAAAAAGGTAATTTGTGGCCCTCGCTTCATTCTCCATTGGCCACGTGTGCATGTCATGTTGTTGTAACAAAAATGCATGTTTCTCGAAATTATTTCTTGAAAGAATGAACTGTCAATTCCCATTTTCAGTGGCTGCTTCATAAGTTTGTGTCCTAGCTGTCCTTTCATATAATAATAATAATAATAATAATAATAATAATAATAATAATAATAATAATAATAATAATAATAATAATAATAATAATAATAATAATAATAATAATAATAATAATAAAGTTTATTCTTTAGCAGACATAGCGGCTGAAAATTACAATAAAATATGATAACAGTATAAATCAATTCATTAATGTATATTAGTAAAACTATATATGAAAGTATACTTATATATGAAACTGTTACTAATTGGAATATCTAGTAAAATTATAAACAATAAAAAAATGATAATAAAACTGTAAATGGCCTATAATATGATTATATACATATTAACATATTAAAGTATCGAAAGAAACAAATTCTAAGACATTTAGTAAATTAGAATATTTAGTAAAATAGATTACTAAAATATAAGTGGAATATATAACTTGAGTAAGTAAAATTACAACTAAAATAGATCAACTGAATAAATAGCTAACAAGATTCACAGTCCATGGCAAGTAAGTCCGGTTATTGCCAGTTGCAAAGTCCGTACGGCACAGAAGAGTCCTTGAATCGATTGGTCCTTCGTGCAACGGAGACCTGATGCTCGTTGTTAGTTCTACAACGCGACGCGGGGGTAGCAATCCAGGGTCGTACCGAGAGAGGTCAACATTCAACAGTTCACCCTCAGTCTGCACTCTTCTTTTCACGGCGCCTGGTGGCGGTCAGTGCAAGTGGACAACAGGAGCAATACACTTAAGTCATAGAACTCTACTAAGAACGCACCCGTCGGTGATTACCGCTCGTGCCGAGTGGAGAGGACAACAACTGGGCCCAGTCGGCCGGGTTGACCTAGATATTTATCACATGCACCGGGGTTTGTGCGGTAATGGTAGGACTCCTAACTAGACAGTGCTGGGTTGTTCTTCACTGCCAACCTCATCATTGCAGTGCATTGCAGTGTCAGTGTCAGTGTCAGTGTCAGTGTCAGTGTCAGTGTCAGTGTCAGTGTCAGTGCAGTGTCAGTGTCAGTGTCAGTGTCAGTGTCAGTGTCAGTGTCAGTGTCAGTGTCAGTGTCAGTGTCAGTGTCAGTGTCAGTGTCAGTGTCAGTGTCAGTGTCAGTGTAGTGTCAGTGTCGTCATTCAATGTCAGTTCAGTTTCTAGTTTTATATATATATATATATATATATATATATATATAATATATATATATATATATATATATATATATATATATATATATATATATATATATATATATAATATTATATATATATATATATATATACTATATACATATATATATATGTAATATATATATATATATATATATATATATATATATAAATAATTTTAAGAAAATTTTTAAATTTGTACTTTTATTCCATACACTTATTGTACAGATTTGTTTAATCATATATATTTACAAATTTTAGTAAATATGATTAATGTTATCACATTGTGTCTTATCAAAGAACCTAAATAAATAAGCAAGTGCTATTTCTTAAATAGCACTTGCTTATTTATTTATTATTTAGAGTACTTATTTATATACTTAATTTACTTACTTTACCAATTTTAGTGCTGATTAGTATTATTACAATTTTAAAGTGGCTTATTAACCGTATATAACATGGCTCACCAACCTTATTACTGTCATTGTTCTGTGTAACTGAAGAATAATGTCTAATTTTCTAGAATCTGTATAAGTATTATTTGAATTTATACTGACTTTTATATTTAGTTTTTAATCTAGAAGCTTGGTGGCGCTTATCAACCAATATTAATCCCAACAGGTGTTCAGCCTACTTGTAGAATCATCATACGTTATCTGGACATCTCCCCCCAGCCTGCCAACGACCCGGGAGAGAAGTCGTTATCTAAGGCGTTCTAGCTGACCAGCCAACCCCCGCACAAGTTTGTCCAGCCAACCGTGGACAACAACAATACAGCCGCTGACCTTGCGCCTCTCACCGGTCAGATGAGATACAAAAGACGGAATGAGACGTATTAGGCCAATTACCTCGCCAAGGCCATTGAGAGTGATATCTAATCATGTCAACAGTGCGGTGTCACCAAAATAAATCTCGTCCTGGTAATAGTGTGGCAATGTGCACTGATTAACGCACAACCTACAGAGGGTAAAGTGACTTCTACATACGAATCCCCGAGCTGAAATGAGAAGCATTGTAGTCGCAAAAACCTCGTTTAAAAGCACGGAGATGATTCGATATTAGCTGAGGTGACCTGGACCGATATGTGCTCCAAAAGGTAGCTAGTGCATCTGTTTGTCGTGGCGGTGGATTTGTGGTCATAAACGCACGCACGCATGCACGTAGGCACCTAGGCACCTAGGCACGCACCACACACCTACACATCCACACACCCACACACCCACACACCCACACACCCACACACCCACACACCCACACACCCACACATCCACACACCTACACCTACACACACACCACACACACACACACACACACACACACACACACACACACACACACACACACACACAACACAACACACAACACACACATACACAGAGGCTCAGACACACCCATCACACCATACACACACATGTACGCGTTCGCACACACACACAAACATGCGCACGCGCAAACACTCACACACACACACACACACACTTCCACCCCACACACAAATACAGACACACACGTACACGTACACGTACACGTACACGCCACGCTCACGACCACGCACACGCACACGCACACGCACACGCACACGCACACGCACCGCACACGCACACGTCACACGCACACGCACACGCACACGCACACGCACACGCACACGCACACGCACACGCACACGCACACGCACACGCACACGCACACCACACGCACACGCACACGCACACGCACACGCACACGCACACGCACACGCACACGCACACGCACACAGCACACTCACACCACACGCACACACGCACACGCACACACACACGCACACACACATCACACCACACACACACACTCATACACACACAACACACATCACGTCACGTCACGTCACGTCACGTCACGCCACGCCACGCCACGCCACGCCACGCCACGCCACGCCACGCCACGCCACGCCACGCCACGCCACGCCACGCCACGCCACCACGCCACGCCACGCCACGCCACGCCACGCCACACACACACACACACACACACACACACACACACACACACACACACACACACACACACACATCCACCCCCCACACATACACACATACACACATCCACACCCGACACCCCACACCCCTCACCCTCCACACACACACATACATGGTATCTGGACATCTACGCTCAGTAGATTGCAAAACGAGGTATGGGCGGCACACTCGCCACCTGCGATGGCGATTTCATGGTGTACAATAACTACATAGGTAGGTCAACATTACCATTGTGTATTGCAGAGAGCGTCGCGATTGACACGCCCTAGTACGGAGCTGATAGCATCTCAGCGTTCACCGGCGGATGGCGCTCAGTACGCCACGATATATACATTTACATATAATTACGTTTTTCTACACCTCATCTAATTCTTCCTTGAATTAGATTAGAAACTGTCTGGATGACATTTTAAGTTAGATAACACGGGGTTTCTTATTATTGCACAGGGAGGAGGCGTAGACACCATATTACACCTTCCCTTACATCCTACTTAGACACCATATTACACCTTCCCTTACACCCTACTTAGACACCATATTACACCTTCCCTTACACCCTACTTAGACACCATATTACACCTTCCCTTACACCCTACTTAGACACCATATTACACCTTCCCTTACACCCACTTGACACCATATTACACCTTCCCTTACACCCTACTTAGACACCATATTACACCTTCCCTTACACCCTACTTAGACACCATATTACACCTTCCCTTACACCCTACTTAGACACCATATTACACCTTCCCTTACACCCTACTTAGACACCATATTAAACCTTCCCTTACACCCTACTTAGACACCATATTAAACCTTCCCTAACACCCTACTTAGACACCATATTACACCTTCCCTTACACCCACATTGGACACCATATTACACCTTCCCTTACACCCTACTTAGACACCATATTACACCTTCCCTTACACCCTACTTAGACACCATATTACACCTTCCCTTACACCCTACTTAGACACCATATTACACCTTCCCTTACACCCTACTTAGACACCATATTACACCTTCCCTTACACCCTACTTAGACACCATATTACACCTTCCCTTACACCCTACTTAGACACATATTACACCTTCCCTTACACCCTACTTAGACACCATATTACACCTTCCCTTACACCCTACTTAGACACCATATTACACCTTCCCTTACACCCTACTTAGACACCATATTACACCTTCCCTTACACCCTACTTAGACACCATATTACACCTTCCCTTACACCCTACTTAGACACCATATTACACCTTCCCTTACACCCTACTTAGACATCATATTACACCTTCCCTTACACCCTACTTAGACATCATATTACACCTTCCCTTACACCCTACTTAGACATCATATTACACCTTCCCTTCCACCCTACTTAGACACCATATTACACCTTCCCTTCCACCCTACTTAGACACCATATTACACCTTCCCTTACACCCTACTTAGACACCATATTACACCTTCCCTTACACCCTACTTAGACACCATATTACACCTTCCCTTACACCCACCTTGGACACCATATTACACCTTCCCTTACACCCACATTGGACACCATATTACACCTTCCCTTACACCCTACTTAGACATCATATTACACCTTCCCTTCCACCCTACTTAGACACCATATTACACCTTCCCTTACACCCACTTGGACACCATATTACACCTTCCCTTACACCCTACTTAGACATCATATTACACCTTCCCTTCCACCCTACTTAGACATCATATTACACCTTCCCTTCCACCCTATTTAGACATCATATTACACCTTCCATTCCATCCTATTTAGACACCATATTACACCTTCCCTTCCACCCTACTTAGACATCATATTACACCTTCCCTTACACCCTACTTAGACATCATATTACACCTTCCCTTCCACCCTACTTAGACATCATATTACACCTTCCCTTCCACCCTACTTAGACATCATATTACACCTTCCCTTCCACCCTATTTAGACACCATATTACACCTTCCCTTCCACCCTACTTAGACATCATATTACACCTTCCCTTCCACCCTACTTAGACATCATATTACACCTTCCCTTCCACCCTACTTAGACATCATATTACACCTTCCCTTCCACCCTACTTAGACATCATATTACACCTTCCCTTACACCCTACTTAAACATCATGTTTAGTTCACACAACGCATTTCTCAGATTTGTCGAACCCGTTATAATCGCATTCGAGATTTACGACGTATTCGTCGATGTTGGTCTCTTTCTCTTGTAAAATGAAAACCTGTTGCAACTGCGCTAGTTATTAGTAGACAAGAGTATTGTAATTGCCTTCTTCTATTTTATGCAAAATTGCCTTTAAGGATGTTCGTAATTGCTTAGCCAGGGCTGTGGCTATGTTCCTATGTTTTTCCTCGCTCTGTACCATTTCTCAGCTTTGGTTTCCTGTCGGATATCATATCATTTCATTTCAAGGGTCTGTGCTGTGACATAGCAGCCACTTTAGTGTAAGCCACCGTCGTATTATTAATATTCGTTGCTTTCTCCCATAGGAAAACCTGCCCAGTTTCGATCATCTAGATTAGACTTTGTTCCCCCAAAAAGTCTATCATTGGCACGTATACAACTACGGTCGCAAACTCGGTTGAGTGTTTATATATATATATATATATATATATATATATATATATATATATATATATATATATATATATATATATATATAAGGCTAAATGCTGCCTAGGAGACCAGTGCATATACGACCGCGTACCGCCTTATGTAACAAATTTTCCAATTATGTCTAATTGGAACATTGTCTGTAATACAAATACACACCACATACTACAATATTGCTATGATATTGTAATAAATAACATATATACACAAAAATATCGGTCTCCTTAAAACCTATAATAATGCTTAGATGCCGCGTACGGGAGACCGGTGTGTAATCGGAAGTTAGTTATTAATTATACTTATTTGCAGTAGTATATATTTAACGCCGACCTGGAATATCCCAGACCCAATACAACGATAACAATAACAACGTAAATATATATGCAGATACACAAATTGACAGCGCCGCATTTAACAAATGTACAACGTCAAATATTTGTTTTATTAATGTGTGTATATATTTATTTAAATTAATACACATCAAACAAGCATATAGTACACTGAGCACGAAACGCTAACCCCGCAATCAGTATATAGCAACACTTTTAAAATATCAGCACTTCTCTGCCAGGGTCCCGTACGCGGCGCTTTATGCACGTAAATATATACAAATGTCTGCAATAAATGTGCTCAAAACCAATCAAAATATAAAATAAAGTTTATAATAATGGCATAAGTTAATTCCTTTATATCTAATCTATCTCCACTAACAAGAATAATCATTAAATAAAATGCATTTGTTATGCAATCACACATCAAAACTTTAAGGAGACCGGCTCCGGTCTCCTTAAAACAGCGGTCTCCCGTACGCGGCCCTATATGCATAATTGGTCTCCCGTACGCGGCGTTTAACCTATATATATATATATATATATATATATATATATATATATATATATATATAAACGGAGAGTTACAATTTCAACAAGAAAGACGAAATAAACAAGATGTACTCACCCATTCGATAGCAGTAGGCCAAAACGTCAAATCGACGAAGCCGCGCTATCCATGTGAATTCAGACGACAGACCGTTCGAGAATGACGCTGCACAGGTTGAATGAACTAAACCAGGACTGTTTGTGACTGGAATCGTCATTGACACACGCAACCCCAGCGCCACACTCGTCCTGGGCCTAAACTACGGGTAAATAGATCGACACGGGTCAGCAATCAGGTATTGCTCTATGCACATACCTCCGGCCCACTTCAACCAGAGATGCGGCAGTTAGTGACCTGGATATCCTGATGTGAATCTACAATACCGAGAACCCAGTCGCCGGTGTTGTTGTTCCGCTGTATTCGCCTACGAGATGTCAAAAGGACAGACGTGCCATGTCCGCGCTGGAGTCAATAGGTCTACACCGTGGGTGAAAGGTAGCCAGGTTATCTGAAATTGAGAAAACGACACACTGGTGCCTGCCAAAATCTGTCTAGCGTGCGCTGATCCGAAGAATCCCCATCGTAACCGCCGTTGGAGCAGGCGAAAAAATCTTGTATACAAAAAGCAACGTGTTAAAATTTCGCCACCGTTGGCAGCGACGTTCTCAGAGAATGCTCCCGACCGCAAATGAACCCACTTTTGGATATTGTAACGTCGTGGTGGGAGACACCTCCTTTGGGCGATTCTGTAACGCACACCTGTAATTGTCCAATTGTGTATTGAAATAAAACGCGTTGAGTGCAAGTACTGCATTGTGTTACAGTGACCATGCAGTAAGTTTACCGTCGTACAGTCCGCAGAAGAACACCCCCTCGAAGTAAGACTTTAAACGATCGATTTGTCTCTATGTCAGCGCCGAAACAAAGAGAAAACCACATATCCGTGTAACTCTGGCGTGGTGGCAGTACGTGCGTTATCCCTGGCGGGTCCAATACGCATTCTTTAAATGTCAGCGGAATCAGACTCACAATAGTCAAATTAAACAGTGAAATTGGCTGCGTCGTCGACAAATTTGTCCCCTTGAAAAAACAGGGGAAACGGTCAAAGAAGAAACACTTATCGAAGGAAGCCGTTAAAAAAATCTAGTACAAGCAAATGATGTGGAAGACATATAGACATACTGGAAGTGAAGAAGACTATGCCATTTATAAAGAAGCGCTTAATCAAGCTACAGCTGAAATGAGAAATTCAAACAAAAGCCACGAACAAAAATTTGCTTTTAATATACAACATGACAGCAAGAGTTTTTATGCGTATGTTCGAAGTAAACAGACAGTTCAGGATAAGGTCGGTTCTCTAGAAGGTAGTGATGGAAACATAATAACAGAGGGATTCTTAATGGCAGAAAACCTAAATGAATACTTTAGTTCGGTGTTTACCAGGGAAGATAGTAGTATATTACCACTACTAGAGACTAAGTTCGAAGGGAGAGAGTCTGACTATTTAGGACAACTAAATGTAACCCCAAAAATGGTAGCTATGAAAATAAGAGACATGAAGGATAATAAATCACCTGGAGTGGATGGGATTCCTCCCAAATTACTATTGGAAATTGTCGAACAAATCAGCATACCGCTTGCGACAGTGTTCAATTTGTCATTAGAGAGGGAATAGTTCCGTTAGAATGGAAAGAAGCAAACATTGTTTAAAAAAGGTTCGAGAAACAAGTCAGAGAACTATAGACCAGTGAGTTTAACATTGGTGATTTGCAAACTATTAGAAAGACTACTTAAAGATCACTTGGTTGATTTTCTTGTTAGAAATAAATTGATAAACCCATCTCAACATGGGTTTTTTAAAGCGAGGTTATGCTTAACAAATATGTTATGTTTTTTGGAAGGTGTCACAAAGTGGGTAGATGAGGGATCACCAGTAGATATAATATACTTAGATTTTAAAAAAGCAATTGAAAAAGTGCCACGTCAAAGATTACCACTTAATCTAAAGACCCATGGCATAGGAAATGGTATGATTAACTGGACAGAAAAATTTAGTAGCAGTTTTGAGTGGAGTACCGCAGGGATCCGTATTGGGACCTATTTTATTCTTAATATATATCAATGATTTGGATGATGACATAACAAGCAAGGTGTTGAAGTTTGCGGACGACACAAAAGTGTTTAGGAAAATTAAAAGTGATGCAGATAGACAGCATTTACAAGATGATCTTAATAAGTTGATAGAATGGTCTGAGAAGTGGCAAATGCTGTTTAATTTTGGAAAGTGTAAGTGCCTCCACACAGGACATGGGAATGAAGATGCACAATATAAATGAGTAGTACTGTACTAAATACTACCTTAAAGAAAAGGACTTAGGGTTAACTATATGTGCTGACATGAAGGTATCAGAGCAGTGTGGAATTGCAGCAGCGATGGGAAACCAAATTCTTGGATTAATAAGGCGAAAGATAGTGTACAAAGAAAAATAACTAATAATACCGCTGTATAAAACAATAGTTAGGCCTCACTTAGAATATTGTATACAAGCATGGAGGCCATATCGCAAGAAGGATATTGATATGCTAGAAAGAGTACACAGGAGAGCAAAAAAATACAAAATATTGTTATGAAATGCGTCTAAAAGAATATGGTTTAACAACACTAGAAATCAGAAGATTGAGAGGAGATCAGATTGACGTGTTTCAAATATTGAATGGGTATGAAAATATTGACAGGAATTTTTTTTCTTGGTCAAGGAAGAGAGAAGGACTAGAGGACATGGAGTTACATGAGCAAAGAAGCAGTGTAGACTAGATATTAGAAATTTTCATTTTCACGAAAAACCAGTAAACGAATGGAACATATTATCAGTGCTAATAATGTTAATATATTTAAAAATAAAATCGACATATACATAAGTATACTTAGATAGATAGGATGGACTCTCGGTAAGCCAAAGGGTTTCCTAGTCCACCTGCCATCTAGAGTTGAATCTCAATCTTGTTAAATCTTGTTAAATAACTAAGTTCGGCTCACTACCCGTGAGAACAGGGCAGACAACCGTCCGATGCTTCAGTTTTCAGGAATCCCGATGAAATTCATCCTCCACATTCTTAACAGCTGCTGGGCGGTGTTTGACGACGCTATTATTTTTTTCAAACCATTATAACTTGCCGGCGAAATTATTGGCCGGCATTTATCTCTTCAGAATGACGGAAATCCGTCAGGAAGCACGTTTAGAAGTTGGCACAGGTAGGTTAAGTGATGCACACACCTACCGACTCGTCGGCGTAAAATCAGTCGGCCGACTGCAGTCGGTAGGTGGGTGTTGAAATTTAAGCCGACAGTCGGCCTTGTCGAGGTCCGGTTGGACTACTCCTGGCGGGTGGAAAGGTCAACAGCGACGGCCGGGGCGCCCAGGTTTTGTGCGCGGTGATCCCACGCTGTGTTGCAGGTGTTCTGCTGTGTATACAGGTGTGTATGTATGTGTCTTTGTATATGTGCAGGTATGTATGTGTATATATGTATACATGTGTCTACGTACGTAGGCATGGACATGTCCGTGTATACATACATAACTTCCTTACATACCATATGCGCGTCACCAAGCGGCGGTCAGTTACACAGCTTAGGTTCCCGCCTACAGCTGGACAGGGCCGTTTCTCTGCCACGCGCGTTTCTCCCACGTGCATTAAGTGGGTGCTATTTTGGGCCCTCTCTCTTGTTCTTTCAGTGCCATATTCACGTCGCTATTGTTTACACACGGGATTAGTCGGGTGTCTAGTTTGCACTGTTTCATGTGTATGCCGTTGGTTTACTTGAATCCGCGCGACGTACACCGGCGTGTTTGGCCATGTACATCAGCCCTTATATTTCAGTTGGGATGCTTAAGACCACGCATCCTACGCTGTTGTTGCCACGTGCCGGTCACATGCCGGCGATCGGTGTCGCCTCATGTTCAGCTGTGCGTTACTTGCCGGCGTAATACACTGATGTCTATACCTGGCGCCAAGTATATTGGCCGATACATGCCAAATGTCAGTGATGTGTCGTCTTTTTCAGCTATACGCCATTTGCCAGGCGTAATACACTGATGATCTACCTGGTGTATTTTGGCCGTTATGTTCCAGATGTAAGTGAAAATCATCTTGTTTCGATTGTTGCAGTATGAATTCGCTCTACGCCACCCGGGAGAAAACGAGTTCGGCGACGGCCCGTATCGACTCCTACCCCAGCTACTGTGTAAGTCTCTGGTCACGGGGTGCCGATCGAGCCCGGTCTACTGCATACCTTGGTAGAATTTGTCTCCACTGCTGTCGAAGAGCGCCTTGACGCCAGCGATCAACTTCTGCATCAAGCCATCGATGCCGTTGCTGCAAACGTCGCCACCTTGCTGGCGGCGTGGTACACTTATGTTTTACCTGGTGCCGAGATAGTTGGCCGTTTTATGCCGGATGTCAGTGTAAAATGTTTCTTTGGGATGCTCTCTACCACACATGTGCACAGGTGTGTTCTCTGGCGCCATACTCCTGGCCGTCTAAATGCCAGATTCAAGTGCCAAATTCGTCTCTGGAATACTCTCTAGTTTCTGGCAATTGTTATGCCAGATTCCAGTGTCACACAACGTTCATAAATTTGTATCTGGGGCCGGCCATCTTCCCGACCAGTGTGCGTGTCACATTTTATTGGTCACTGTTCGCATATGGCACACGCTGCTGTTTTATCAGGTGCTTCCATCGGCTGTCTGTCACAGGCAGACAGGACGTATTCGATTGGGCGACACTTTCACATTCGTTGTACACCGGTTGCCGGAATCAGCGGAATTACTTGCCAGATACTTGCGTCAGTGTTTTCATTGGCTGCTGTTCTCTCTTGTATCGCATCGTCTTCTGCACCGGTGCATTTCCTTTCTTCGTGTTCAGTTGTTTGCGTCACTGATCTTGAACCTTGTTCACATTGCTGGGACGTTTGTTATGGTCGATCTTAGTGGATTCGTTTGGCCTGTGTTCGAATTGCTTGGGCGCATGTCTTGATCGGACCAAATGGTTGCTTTTGAACCGTGTTCCTATTGTTTGGGCGCATGTTCTGGTCGACATGTGTTGGTCGACTCATGTCAATAATTTTGAACCTTGTCCGAATTGCTTGGGTAGATTATATGGTCAGGCCTTGTTACAGTTTCAAAACGGGGACACTTTGTTTTGGGTGAATGATATGATCGGGTACGGCCAATTGTGTTTATGCCATGCCCACACCTTCTGCCCACAGGGTCAGACCGCGTCTACTGATATAACCATGTTTGAAATGTTTGGGATCTTGATATGG
This sequence comes from Ridgeia piscesae, assembly GCA_025642075.2. Taxonomy (NCBI): domain Eukaryota; kingdom Metazoa; phylum Annelida; class Polychaeta; order Sabellida; family Siboglinidae; genus Ridgeia; species Ridgeia piscesae. The sequence continues at coordinate 135,117 of JAODUO010001248.1, forward strand.
TCCAAGCTTATCCACAACGGTGCCCCATTTCCATATTCTGCATGCCTGTTATAGGTGGATCGCGTTTCTTTGCCATATTCATTTGTTGGGACGGACTTTGGTTTGCTGTCCTTGTTTAGACGTATGTTACGGTGTGCCATCTGTACATATGAACCGCATCACCGTGGTTATGGTAAACGGTTGCTATATGATACACTTTGCTCACGATCCATGGCCTCCTTGTTTGGGCGCAAGTTATGAGGTGACTATTTCTGTGCTGATGACTTTTTCTAGCATGAAAAGTCATGATGTATTCTGTGCTTCCGGCCCTGTCCTACGTTATTTTGGCGCGTGATATGATATGACATTCTAGATGACAATGGACTCTTCCACCTGGTTACGGGTTGGCGGTAGCTATGAACTAACACACCTCTAACATGTTTGGGCACTCAATATGGTGTGACATATTATGTGTATTTGACCTATGTACCATTTGTGTTAGTGTGCGCGTGGACATAATTTGCTTGCTTGGTGTGACATAATTTGCTTGCTTGACGCTATTTAAGTTATATCTGCGCGTGACATGGGGCGGCTTACTCAGTACTTATGTACCATGTCTGCAGTGATTCGCTGCACACTGTGGTTACATTCGTTCTTCATGTGTGAACATGCCGTGTTTGACTACTTTGGTCTTGATTACAGACATGTTTCCGTTATATGTTTCGCCGTCTCACGGTCATGGCTGCGTGTACTTGGCCTTCCCTAGGTTTGTTCAGCCATCACGATAGACTCTGCGTTGTTTATTGCATTATTTATTTGTAGGTCTACTGTGGTAAAGGAGACACTCGTCAGCAGACATTGTGACATAACTGTTCAGGTCACTCATTGCCTAGGTTGTTCCGTTTTTATTTCAGTTGTGGCAAACAACTGTTCTGGCGCGCCCCATTTCATCTTCTCCCATGCGGACATATTGCTGCATCCAATTTGCCCTCATGTCGCCTGCAGTTCATCAAATGTGCGGAATCTGCTTTGGTATCTTTCCTCGTTAAAGCTATGCATCACCGGAAGTTTGGACGGCTTGGTCGACCTGCGACAGTCTGCCGACGTCCTAGCTGGGGAACTCTGGTGACACCCAGGCTACACCACTTCGTCGGGGATGGCTTGACGCGCTGCCGGGAGCTGGCACATCTCCACATGTCGTTACCGCTACTCCATGAACGGATGCACGCGACGCGACACCGCCTGGATGCAGCTGGTTCGGGCCACCCTCTACTCCGTACTGCCTTGTCTCCGGCAGTTGCCTTTCACTGACTGTGTCGTTGCCTGAGCGTGTTAGCTGACAAGCCGAACTTGCACTTCTGCTATTGTTGATTCGTGGGAAGACAACATGTGTGTTGGGCTTAGTTGCGGAATTAGGGCTGATTATGAAGTAGGTCTTGCGTTCGTAACGTCTCTGACATATAAATGAGTGTAAGTCTTATTAATTACCCCAGAGGTGGCGTCATTAAGCAAACGCCCATTAGGGTAATTGTGAGACTTAACAAGCCGAACGAGGCGTCACGGAGGATCCGCTCTGTGTGTGTGTGTGTGTGTGTGTGTGTGTGTGTGTGTGTGTGTGTGTGTGTGTGTGTGTGTGTGTGTGTGTGTGTGTGTGTGTGTGTGTGTGTTGTGTGTGTTGTGTGTATGTGTATGTGTGTGCATGTTGCTCAGTTCGACGGGGGGAGGGGGGGCATGTCGTCAGTGCCTTGAATTTCTGTTGACTGGGATCTTGCCATGACTGCTCGACCTGCTAGGATTTCGTGGATGGTATCGTCATGACACTCAGCACAGCGAGTGACAGTATAACACCAGGCAAGGGTGCCAATGGTTGACAGTAGCGGCCTATGCTATGTCTACATTATCACTTTGCTGTGCCTGGGCGGTAGGCTCCACTGTGCAAGTGGAGGGTGGGGTTGTTCTCCCTTTACGGCTTCTGTCAATGTATACTTTCGCTTAAAGCATGTGTTTTCTCTCGATACAAAATTATGCAACACATTGTATCAGTATACATTCAAGCAGCTGATTGTACACTAGGCTTTTAGTTGTACTTGGATGCTTATCATTTACTGTATGTCGTTCATTGTATAATCAGCCGAGCGCACACTACAAGTGAGCGCCAGGCAATCCAGTTATAAATAAACGATCTGGATTGCCATATTACCATTACAAGGTATTTTGTGATTTATTTAACCACCGTAAACAGAGCCAGGCCCAGCTCATGGGCGTCCGGAGGGGGGCAAGGGGGGTAGTTGCCCCCCCCTCGAAAAAAATTCAGTTAGAGCAGGTCATTACACTTGGAACAGGAATTGGAGCCGTCTTCCGAAATTGTCAATGACCCTGTTCATTAGCTCGGTCTTGTGGCTGTTCACTTTGTTGCGGTGGACACTTAGCATGCAGAGGCCGGACAGACGTGTATCACTCATCGTTGATCTTAACGAGTTCTTCACCCTGCGCAGTGTGCTGAAGTACCTTTCCACTGTACATGATGTTGCAGGCAGAGTCAGTGCGATGAGGATAGCCTTGCGCACAGCAGGGAACATAGTGGTCTGCTTCACCAGCTCGATCATACCACCCGCTAGAGCTTCTTCTACAAGGTTGTCAATGCCATACATTTCCTTGACAGATGAAACGATGTGCTTGAATTCATCTCTTTCTGTTTGCTGCATTTCTCTTGGACGTAGTGCGAAAAGGTGAAAATATGGCGTGATGCTTTCACCAAAGCGACTTTCCAGAGACTGGATCAAGGAATCCATGTACGGGACATAGATGGTGCGGCGATAGTACTCCTCAATGGGCCCTCCCACATTCGGCCGGTGGACCTGGCGTGCGCATCGCCGAGGCATAGTCAAGTCTAGGCCGTGCATGGTTAAACTGGCCGTGTTTTTAGAAAACTGGCCGTGCAAAACACGGCTGCACGGCTCGCTGGCTAAACCTCTGATTCAGGATAACATTGCCCCCCTGCATTTTTTCTGCAGACGCCCATGGCCCAGCTGTAGTTATTAGGGTGTATTAGGGGCACACCTCCGAGCAGGAACGGCGCAGGCACGCAAAATATGAAAAAGCTTACACTTTTGGATCGACTTGGCTTGAAAACTAAAAAAGACGCGGGTATAGCCTTACGTCGAGATATGTCATGTGATCGCGCCTTGCCTTCTTATTGACCAAGTTACCGCCGACCATCGTGTCATGAAAAAAACCAGCACACACCAACCGACTCGTCATCGGATATACGCCGATTCGTCACAGCCGACACCGGATACTCCCCTGTCTATAGCTGACAGCGGATTAGCGCCAACCGCCGATTCAACATTTGAATCGGCGTTAGTCGGCGGAATAAGGCCAACAGTCGGCTAAAGTTTCAGCACACACCTACTGAGTGCAATCGGCCGATTGATTTTACACCGACTAGATGGTAGATGTGCGCTGAAAATCGGTAGGTGTGTGCCTAGCATAACGCCGATTAAAATATTGAATCGGCGGTCGGCGCCAATTCGCAGTCGGCGTTAGATATGGACGAATCTGGTGTCGGCTGTGACGAAACGGCGTATAACCGATGACGAATCGGCTGGTTTTGTTTTCATACCACGACGGTCGGCGGTAACTTGGTCGATAAGAAAATATGGCGCGATCACGCGATACATATCGATGCGATGTCCGCGTTTTTTTATATAGTTTTAGCCAAGTCGATTTTATTTTGAAGAATTTGTTTCGTGCGACTTCAACATAGCGCGCATTTATATATAAGGTTGTTTGTTCTGATATAAAATACTGTTAGACATTGCATTTCTTCCCGTTTCCGACAGGAATCGCCATTTTGTCTTGTGATGAACGCTACTGCTGGTGGCGCCGCTACCGGATGCAGACATAGCCTCAAAAATCCACATAGCGGCGCTAGTGATGAAAAACGTTTTTGAGGAATCCGTTGGGTACGACTGATTAAACTTCAATGTAACTGTTAACTGAAGCGCTACCAGGGCCAGCAGATTACTGAACAACTGAGTTGGCATTTTCTGTTAACAACAGCGTTTGTCTAGGCGCTGTGTTTCCACACGTAGCGGCGTGAGAGGCACAAGGAGCGTCTGTCAACTTAGTGCAAGAACTGCGTCAAAACAGCGCCGACACCCACACATTCCTACACCTACACGGCACCGACATCCACACATTCCTACACCTACACGGCACCGACATCCACACACTCGTACACCTACACGGCACCGACATCCACACACTCCTACACCTACACGACCCGACATCCACACACTCGTATACCTACACGGCACCGACATCCACACACTCTACACCTACACGGCACCGACATCCACACATTCCTACACCTACACGGCACCGACATCCACACACTCGTATACCTACACGGCACCGACATCCACACACTCCTACACCTACACGGCACCGACATCCACACACTCCTACACCTACATGGCACCGACATCCACACACTCACACCTACAGGCACCACATCCACACACTCCACACCTACACGGCACCGACATCCACACACTCCTACACCTACACGGCACCGACATCCACACACTCCTACACCTACATGGCACCGACATCCACACACTCATACACCTACATGGCACCAACATCCACACACTCCAACACCTACACGGCACCGACATCCACACACTCCTACACCTACACGGCACCGACATCCACACACTCGTACACCTACACGGCACCGACATCCACACACTCGTACACCTACACGGCACCGACATCCACACACTCCTACACCTACACGGCACCGATATCAACACACTCCTACACCTACACGGCGCCAACATCCACACACTCCTACACCTACACGGCGCCGACATCCACACACTCCTACACCTACACGGTACCGACATCCACACAATCCAACACCTACACGGCGCCGACATCCACACACTCCTACACCTACACGGCACCGATATCCACACACTCCTACACCTACACGGCGCCGACATCCACACACTCCTACACCTACACGGCGCCGACATCCACACACTCCTACACCTACACGGCACCGACATCCACACACTCCTCATACACCTACACGGCGCCAACATCCACACACTCCTACACCTACACGGCGCCAACATCCACACAATCCTACACCTACACGGCGCCGACATCCACACACTCCTACACCTACACGGTACCGACATCCACACAATCCAACACCTACACGGCGCCGACATCCACACACTCCTACACCTACACGGCGCCGACATCCACACATTCCTACACCTACACGGCTCCGACATCCACACACTCATACACCTACACGGCGCCACATCCACACATCTACACCTACACGGCGCCAACATCCACACACTCCTACACCTACACGGCGCCAACATCCACACAATCCTACACCTACACGGCGCCGACATCCACACATCCTACCTACACGCAATACACCTCGTACACCTACACGGCGACATCCACACAATCCAACACCTACACGGCGCCGACATCCACACACTCCTACACCTACACGGCACCGACATCCACACACTCCTACACCTACACGGCGCCAACATCCACACACTCCTACACCTACACGGCGCCGACATCCACACACTCCTACACCTACACGGCACCGACATCCACACACTCCTACACCTTCACGGCGCCGACATCCACACACTCCTACACCTACACGGCGCCGACATCCACACACTCCTACACCTACACGGCGCCAACATCCACACACTCCTACACCTTCACGGCGCCGACATCCACACACTCCTACACCTACACGGCGCCGACATCCACACACTCCTACACCTACACGGCGCCGACATCCACACACTCCTACACCTACACGGTACCGACATCCACACAATCCAACACCTACACGGCGCCGACATCCACACACTCCTACACCTACACGGTACCGACATCCACACAATCCAACACCTACACGGCGCCGACATCCACACACTCCTACACCTACACGGCGCCGACATCCACACACTCCTACACCTACACGGCGCCGACATCCACACACTCCTACACCTACACGGCGCCGACATCCACACACTCCTACACCTACACGGCACCGACATCCACACACTCCTACACCTACACGGCGCCGACATCCACACACTCCTACACCTTCACGGCACCGACATCCACACACTCCTACACCTTCACGGCGCCGACATCCACACACTCCTACACCTACACGGCGCCAGACATCCACACACTCCTACACCTACACGGCGCCAACATCCACACACTCCTACACCTTCAGGCCGACATCCACACACTCTACACCTACACGGCCCGACATCCACACACTCCTACACCTTCACGGCGCCGACATCCACACACTCTACACCTACACGGCTCCGACATCCACACACTCTACACCTACACGGCCCCAACATCCACACACTCCTACACCTACACGGCGCCGACATCCACACACTCTACACCTACACGGCGCCGACATCCACACACTCCTACACCTACACGGCGCCGACATCCACACAATCCTACACCTACACGGCGCCGACATCCACACACTCCTACACCTACACGGCGCCGACATCCACACACTCCTACACCTACACGGCGCCGACATCCACACACTCCTACACCTACACGGCGCCAACATCCACACACTCCTACACCTACACGGCGCCGACATCCACACACTCTACACCTACACGGCGCCGACATCCACACACTCCTACACCTACACGGCGCCAACATCCACACAATCCTACACCTACACGGCGCCGACATCCACACACTCCTACACCTACACGGTACCGACATCCACACAATCCAACACCTACACGGCGCCGACATCCACACACTCCTACACCTACACGGCACCAACATCCACACACTCCTACACCTACACGGCGCCGACATCCACACACTCCTACACCTACACGGCGCCGACATCCACACACTCCTACACCTACACGGCGCCGACATCCACACACTCCTACACCTACACGGCGCCGACATCCACACACTCCTACACCTACACGGCACCGACATCCACACACTCCTACACCTTCACGGCGCCGACATCCACACACTCCTACACCTACACGCCACCGACATCCACACACTCCTACACCTTCACGAGCGCCGACATCCACACACTCCTACACCTTCACGACGCCGACATCCACACACTCCTACACCTACACGGCGCGACATCCACACACTCCTACACCTACACGGCGCCGACATCCACACACTCCTACACCTACACGGTACCGACATCCACACAATCCTACACCTACACGGCGCCGACATCCACACACTCCTACACCTCAGCACCGACATCCACACACTCCTACACCTACACGGCGCCAACATCCACACACTCCTACACCTCACAGCGCAAACATCCACACACTCCTACACCTACACGGCGCCAACATCCACACACTCCTACACCTACACGGCGCGACATCCACACACTCTACATTCTACGGCGCCACATCCACACACTCCTACACCTTACACAGCGCCGACATCCACACACTCATACACCTTCACGAGTCGGGAACATCCACACACTCCTACACCTACACGGCGCCAACATCCACACATTCCTACACCTCACGGGCCACATCCACACACTGCCTACACCTTTCACGGCGCCAACATCCACACACTCCTACACCTATCACGGCGCCGACATCCACACAACTCTACACCTCACGGCGCCGACATCCACACACTCCAACCACACGGCGCTGACATCCACACACTCCTACACCTACACGGCTGCCGACATCCACACATCCTCACACCTACACGGCGCCGACATCCACACACTCCTATCCCTACACGGCGCCAACATCCACACACTCCTCACCTGCATCGGCAGACATCCACACACTCATACACCTACACGGAAAGCCAGAACATCCACACATCTTACACCTTACAGGGACCGACATCCACACACTCCTACACCTACGGCGCCGACATCCACACACTGGTACACCTCACGGCGCCGACATCCACACACTCGTACACCTACACGGCGCCGACATCCACACACTCCTACACCTTCACGGCGCCGACATCCACACACTCATACACCTTCACGGCGCCGACATCCACACACTCATACACCTACACGGCGCCAACATCCACACACTCCTACACCTACACGGCGCCGACATCCACACACTCCTACACCTACACGGCGCCAACATCCACACACTCCTACACCTACACGGCGCCGACATCCACACACTCCTACACCTACACGGCGCCAACATCCACACACTCCTACACCTACACGGCGCCAACATCCACACACTCCTACACCTACACGGCGCCAACATCCACACACTCCTACACCTTCACGGCGCCGACATCCACACACTCATACACCTTCACGGCGCCGACATCCACACACTCCTACACCTACACGGCGCCAACATCCACACACTCCTACACCTACACGGCGCCAACATCCACACACTCCTACACCTACACGGCGCCGACATCCACACACTCCTACACCTTCACAGCGCCAACATCCACACACTCCTACACCTACACGGCGCCAACATCCACACACTCCTACACCTTCACGGCGCCGACATCCACACACTCCTACACCTTCACGGCACCGACATCCACACACTCCTACACCTTCACAGCGCCGACATCCACACACTCATACACCTACACGGCGCCAACATCCACACACTCCTACACCTTCACGGCGCCAACATCCACACACTCCTACACCTACACGGCGCCAACATCCACACAATCCTACACCTTCACGGCGCCGACATCCACACACTCATACACCTTCACGGCGCCGACATCCACACACTCCTACACCTACACGGCGCCAACATCCACACACTCCTACACCTACACGGCGCCAACATCCACACACTCCTACACCTTCACGGCGCCGACATCCACACACTCATACACCTTCACGGCGCCGACATCCACACACTCATACACCTACACGGCGCCAACATCCACACACTCCTACACCTACACGGCGCCGACATCCACACAATCCTACACCTACACGGCGCCGACATCCACACACTCCTACACCTGCACGGCACCAACATCCACACACTTGTACACCTGCACGGCACCAACATCCACACACTCCTACACATGCACGGCACCAACATTCACACACTCCTACATCTGCACGGCACCAACATCCAGACACTCCTACACCTGCACGGCACCAACATCCACACACTCCTACACCTGCACGGCACCAATATCCACACACTCCTACACCTACACGGCACCGACATCCACACACTCCTACACCTGCACGGCACCAACATCCACACACTTGTACACCTGCACGGCACCAACATCCACACACTCCTACACATGCACGGCACCAACATCCACACACTCCTACATCTGCACGGCACCAACATCCAGACACTCCTACACCTGCACGGCACCAACATCCACACACTCCTACACCTGCACGGCACCAACATCCACACACTCCTACACCTACACGGCACCGACATCCACACACCCCTACACCTGCACGGCGCCGACATAACTATTGCTACCCCAACGCAAAAATCATTATTTCTTCCTCAGTTAATGACGCCATTCTCGTGAATAAATGCTCTCAAGAAACCACCAAAACGGGACTGATTTTACGCCAACAACGGTAGGTGTGTGCTGAAAATTGGTAGGTGTGTGCCTAGCATTAGACACCCATTTTGACTCACACGTTAATACAGGGTTAGGCCCTACTCTAATCATCAGCCTAAAACCGAGTCTGGTGTAACCAGTAGCGCCGTCTGGTGCGTGCTATTAATAAACCGAATGCACGGAGCTTACTAAAGACCCGCGAGAGGGCGCAATAAACGTTGGCATTATCCCATTCCCAGATGGGGCCATACCACCAAATGGATTCCTTCCTATAGTAGTCTTGCTTAAAAAACTTTATCTGCATTGTGCAGTTTTTGTAAATTCGTGGAAGCAATGAATGTAGGACACGTTGAGTAGAAATTAATTTTTTTGTGCAGCGTGGCATCAGAGCTGTGAAATAATGACATTTGTCAGACTGTGACCAGGCGTGTATGCATACAGGTGTAGTTTTCGGCCTAGAGGTGTCAACATGGACAATCGGCCGCTGATTGGGTAGCAGAAATTGAATGGTGTCAGGTTATATATTGGATTGTAGGAAAGAAAGAGATATGTCATTTTCACGAATTTTATATTTGACATGTGTGAATGGAGGCTACTTAGTGTCTGAAGTTTTCAATACCATGGATTGATAAATCTAGCGGGAAATCAAAGAAATGTTTTAATGGCCGAAATCATGATTCGTGAACAAAAACAGCACCATCATAATATTTCACTTTGGTCATTAAAGTAACATTATATGTGTATTATGAAACGATAAAATATGACTGTCCCAAGTTGAACGTTGCACTAGTTAGTAACATTATGTTATTAGAATGCTTATTTCATAACAGTTAAATTATAATGACAGTGTCGTGTTGATTATCTGACAGTGACACCCCTTGGCTTCGTGTAGAGTGAGTATGAATCTCGCGGCAGCTGTCACACAGTGAGTTGACACGTGCCATTGTGACGCCTGACCTCATGGATGCACTACTCATTGACTGCGTGTGAACTTTAACAGCGTTGCCGTTTGTAGCACAAATGGTCTGTGTCAGGCTAAAATGACAGCTATGAATCTAAGAAATTCCACTAATAAAAATAGAAATAATTTGGCCCTGTTGCGTAGCCAAGATTTGGCATTGGAGGGGGGCCACCCGACAACCAAGCAAACTTTGTTTTGCGAAGACACTAATATATATATATATATATATATATATATATATATATATATATATATATATATACATATACATATAGCATTCATCACACACACACAGTCATAATACCAACAAAAAATACAATGACGTTGAATGGTGGAACAAATAGGCTGATGTATTCAATTTAGGTAAAACTATGACTCTAATGGCGAAATCGATGTGGGGTCAGATTCAACAAAGGTTTGGCAAATGAAGTTACAGCGTATCAATCAGATGGCCAGTAGCGTTGTAGGGTTGTTAGAACGGAATCCGTGAAGCCTACTATGTGTTTAATGTTCAACCCAAACAAATTTCGTGCCAGCGAGGGAGCGTATTCTGTGTATAAATACCGGGGTTCCCAAATTTCAGGCCTTTGGTGGGTTTAAACGTAGGACTGACGAAGGTCAAAGGGGATATCCCTTTTTATCCCTTGGATAAAATCATCCCCCTTGGGGGGGGGGGGGGGGGGGGGGGGGGGGGGGGGGGGATTACATGTTATAATAATAATAATTCACATTATTTATTCACGATAACCTTATGATATATACATTTGATTTTCCCTAGCGTCATGATTGTTAACACAACTGTACATAGAACATGATATATTTATACTAACAATTGTTTAGTTTACCTAATGAATTGCGTAATGCAGTTAATGCCCAGGTCCACTTCAGTCTTTTGACTTGTTCAATCACGTCTGTGATCTTGTCTTTTCTTTTACCGAGAGGTTTATTATTCTGACCTGGTATGTGATGTTTAACATACTCCTTTCCATCTTTGTTTTTTATGCTGCTAGCTTGTTCATTGCTTGTCGATTTCACTCAACTTAAACGGCTCTTCTTAAAATACACAATTATAATCATAGTATGTAACATGGATACTGGAAAATTGACCGCGCTTAACTTGCTGGATCTTTATGCTGCGTTTCATGCAACTCATCATGACATTCTTTTGCACGTGAGCTGTGGTCTATCCACATTCATAACGTTCCAAGGCCCATGTAAGCAACTGATGAGTTTCCTCTAAAGATGACGTCTTCTGCCATAGATATACCCTGCAACTATAGCACGGAACGGGAAAACTTGTGCGCAAATCGATATTAAAAAGGTAACCTACGAAGACCAGCCCGCCATTCACAAATGTTTCGAGAATGTATAATTCATGATGCGATAGTTTATAAGTCAAAATCCTGGCGATTATTACCTATCGGTTGTAACAAACGTCGGCAATCTTTTACTTTCTGATCTAACCATGAAAAACGAACCCCTACAGCTGCCAAACGTCTCCTCACATATCTTGCGTACATACATAGTAATTACACACCCACTAGATCACAAACTGAAATCATATAATTTCATGTAAAGAATAAAATTAACAAATCAAACTCGCGCAAAACTCGACAGCGAGGTTCCGCGTAGCTCAGCGATTACCATAAAGTTAGTAATTTATCGCGGTGTCGCTATATAAATGACTTTAAAAAAATTCGTAAACCCAAAAGGAACCCTAAACCAATTTGAACTAATCCTAAGCTTACCCTAAAACCCTAAATCTCAAACGAAAACTGCTAACAAAACACGCCTCGGCACAAAACTGATGTTACGATAATCATGGACATAGGCGTCTAGTACAGAGCTACGCGTAGCCGCCGCCGATGTTGTCGAGTTGCCGGCGAATTTTGTGTGAGATAGTTTTTTTTTAATTTTTTGTTTCAGTAACTGTATGTTATTTATAAAGACGGAGGAAATCTTCCCAGATAGCTAAAAGTTTGTCTTCAGAAATAATAATTGTCTCACACATGCCTTTGTGGCTGCCATTTTGTGACCGCGATCGTCGCTGCATGTGATCACAATACGTGATATTATTGGCTGAATTACTTTCGTAGCTGTGCCCGTAGTTCATGTTGCCAGACAGAATCGGGTTCACGCGATGCTGATAATATCAGACTTGTTGGATTAACTTTCCCTCGCCTCGCGCGGCCACGCTGCAGCGCTAGTTCGCCCGCACACGAGAAGATCGGCCGAAGATACGGGTCATTAGCTAGCGCCGCGCGGCCGATCCGCTGGTGTGTCCCCGCTGTACTGCTCGCATAACCTCGAAGTTAATACGCCTTACTGTGTCTTTCACGGCACCAGTCCAGCGTTGTTCTCGTACGCGAGGTCACCAAGGAGGCCGGTCGCTAAGTTTCTCTGTCTTCCGAATTCATCACGGGTTAGTATACATAGATTGGCGTCTTTATATTTTGACATCGTCTGGTTTTACATATTCAGACATAGACGTTTGTCAACACTTGTCTCGTACAGGCCACCGAGTATGGAGGATAGCTACCGCCACAACTCTCACCGCGTGCTACCGTCTACGGTTGCTACATCTACACCGACGTGTATTTATGTGTCTCCAACCTGACTTATTATAGGTCTCTTGTTTGTAGTCTACCACTTTATTACGTAGTTTATTCAAAATGGATGCGGTCGTCTGATCAAAATGGGTACACTCCAAGTCGTCTCGGCCCCGTTTGTAGAAAAAATACTGGTGTTGCAATATTCATCGAACCGTTGCCGTTAGCGGTTCGTGTGACATGGATACAGGCGCGGTGGCGTGGTGATGCAGTAGTTAGAAATACGGATTCTCGACAAAGCGATCCGGATTCGAATCGTATGCAGCCGTATCGAACCTTGGGCAAGTTTATCACTATAGATTGCGCCAGTTCACTCACGTGTATGCATGAGTACATTCAAATGTGATTAAGTGTGCAATTTCAGCTGGCATTGTATGTGTGTAATAATAGTGGCCCTCTTGTCCAGAACTAAATGCGGCAGTCTCCCGGTTATTCCAAGATAACTGGCATATGTGGAAATATCGACAGTAATTGATGATGTAATTGTCTGCTCTACATTCGCACAAAGGCACCGTGCCTCTGATTATTAACTTATCAAAACGTGAATTAAAATATAGGGCATGTGTGCACTTATGACTCGAAGATCTGTAGACATAATTAGTACAACGGTTCTAAATAAGCCGCGTTTCCTTTAAGTCTTCGTTTGACTCTACGCGATGGAAAACCGACTGACCGAAACAGAGCTGAGACCGGCCGATAACAAGGATACCCGCGACAACGACAGTGCCCATGAGGGGTACGACGGTGTCTGTTCACTGGAAGACGAAGACTCTGCACCGACCTCAAGCGGGGCTGCCCTGGGGAATGAGGAACAGGTGACGGGAACCACCTACGATACGAAACGGTAAGCAATACTGCTGCTGTTGTTGTTACTAATGTTGTCGCTGCTGCTGCTGTGCACCGTACAGCTACTTGGTTCTGTAAGTTGCAGAATCATTTCCTAATTTTATATGACAAAACAGTTAAATGCGACGGAGTCACACATTTGGATAAAGAATATATTTTTCAGCAATGTTGCACTGCTGTTGTACACATCAGCGAGCATATTTTATGTTTATTAATAATTGTCAATTCCTTACCACTGATATTTAAAAGGATGCAACGTGCTGTATTTTAGTAAGAATACAATCAAACTGGAAAGCAATATATCTGTATCTGTATCTTATCTTAACTGGCAAAATGTCCTAGGGACACATCACGCCAGTGCGCATGGTGGGTCATCTGACTTAATTGTTAAAATGTTGGATTAAACTATTCTGAAATGATTTTAGTGATTTACTTGAGACAGTGTTTGAGGGGAGAGAATTCCATTCCTTAATTGTTGTTGGGAAGAAGCTGCTTCCAAATATGTTTGCAGAGTATCTAATTTGCAAGAACTGACTGTCATGTTTACGTGAGGTTCTAGTGTTGTGTTGGATATAGTGATCTAGCGGGATATCTATGAGGTTATGTTCCATTTTGTATATTATGCTAAGTTTTTTAATTTTTCTTCTTGTTTGGAGGGTGTCCCACTGGAGGTCTTTAAAAAGTTGGGTTACTGTTCCTGGTTCTCTAGAATAGTTATGTGTACAAAATCTGGCAGCTTGTCTTTGGATTCTTTCTAAGGTTTTAATATGTTTTAGGCAGTGTGGATCCCATGATGCTGATGCATATTCAAGTATTGGTCGGACAAGGGTTGTGTAGGCTGTTGACTTAATGTGGGTTGGGCATTTGTTTAGATATCTCCTAATGACTCCTAGAGTCTGTTGTGCTTTCCTAGCGACTGAGTTGCATTGTGCTGTCCAATTTAATGTATTTGATATTTGTACACCAAGATAACAATGTGATTGAACAGATTTAAGTTGTTGGCCACAGAAGGTGTAAATATTTGGTGTCGGTTTTCTTGAGGCTAATGTCATTGTGAAGCATTTGGTGGGATTGAATTTCATAAGCCAGGTGTTTTGCCATTCCTCAAGTTTGATTAGATCATTTTGGAGGAGAGAAATGTCATTGTCTGATTTAATTGGTTGATATAGTAGGCAGTCATCTGCAAAAAGGCGAACGTTTGAAGTGAGATTGTTGGGTAGATCATTTATGTAAAGTAAGAAAAGTAAGGGCCCCAGTACGGTTCCCTGTGGTACCCCTGAGGTGACTTTAATTGGTTTGGATGCTGATCCATTTATTACAACCTGTTGAGTTCTTTCTGCAAGGAAGCTTTCTATCCATGACGATATTGGGCCTGTGATGCCATAGTATTTTAGTTTGTGGATTAGTCTTTTATGTGGAACTTTGTCGAATGCTTTAGTGAAGTCTAGAATGGCCATGTCTACAGATTTCTTTTCATCTAGATATTTGCTTATATCATGGACAGTTTGAATTAATTGAGTTTCTGTTGATCTTTTTGCACGAAAACCATGTTGGTGGTCAGTTAGGATGTGATGTTGTTCAAGGTGTTTCATGATGTGGCTATGAATTATGTGTTCAAGAAGTTTAGAAATCACAGGTGTTAAGGATATTGGTCTGTAGTTTGAAGTTTCTGCCCTGTTTCCTTTCTTGAAAATTGCTGTTATGTTTGCTTCGTTCCAGGCTTTGGGGACTTGACCAGAGTCAACTGATGATTGGAAGATATCATGTATTATTGGTGTTAGGTGGTAGGCATATCTGTTTAGAAACCATGGTGGAATGCCATCTGGTCCTTGCGATTTAGAGGTGTTAATTTTTGATAGTTGGTCATGTACTCCTTTAAGTGAAATTGTTAATTCGGGTATTTTTCCATGTGGGCTGTCATTCAGATTTGGCAGCTTGGAATTTCCTTCATATGTAAAGACACTTTTGAACTGATTGCCTAAGGCTTCTGCTTTTTGCTTGTCATCGCTAATTATGTTTCCCGCAATGTTGAGGTCCCCAATACCCTGGTTATCTTGTCTAAGTTTGGAAATGAAACTCCAGAATGCTTTCGGTTTGTCTGTTATTGCAGTTGTTAGGAACTGATTTATATAGGACAGTCTAGCAGAACGAAGGTGTTTATGCATGTCTTTCCTGATGTTACAAAACTCTTGCCAGTCTTCTGGATTTCTAGATATTTTTGCTTTCTTATATAATCGTTTCTTTCTTTTGCACATTTTTTTCAAGTCTTTATTGAACCAGGGAAGGTTGTATCTGGAAGTTGTAAGACGGACTGGTACATAGTGTTTCATAATGTTGATGATTTGTTTTGAAACAAGGTTCCATTTGCCATTGACTGTCATGTTTTGGTTTAAAGAGAAGTATTCATGTGTGAAGTCATCGAGAGATTTCTGGATGTTAAGGTGGTCAGCTTTATTTCTGATGAAATTTTTTCGTTTGGGGCGATGTTTGCGTTTGGGTGAGATATTTACATCAATGATAATTGTGTTGTGGTCTGCTATGCCGTCTACTACATTTAGTTTCTTTATTAACCCAGGTCTATTTGTGAAGACAAGATCTAGGATATTGTTGGCATTTCCTTGTTTACGTGTGGGTTCATTGACATGTTGGATTAGTCCATGTTCCTCTACGAGGGAGAGTAGTTTGTTGGCAGCAACTGTACTATATCCACTGTTAGGTGTGACATGGTGATTTTCCCAGTTTATGTTTGGAAGATTGAAATCGCCGGTAATTATGACATTATGTGTGTTTATTTTGTTTCCTAATTTAGATAGAGATAGATCTAGTTCTTCAATTTGAGTTCCTTGAGAGTCATGTGGGGCACGATAGAAGGTGCATATGATTATGGGTTTCATTCCTTTTATTTCAGTTTCTGTCCAAATGCTCTCACTGTTAGTGTTTAAGTTTGTTAGATGAGTTGTGATGAGATCAGCTTTGGATATTTGGAATACCCCCCTCCAGTGGTGCTTGTTTCCCTGTCTTTTCTAAAAACATTAAAGTGTTCTGGGAAAATTTCTCCGTTTTTAACTGAGGGGTCTAACCATGACTCTGTTGCACTGATTATGTCTGGGTTATGTAGGTTGTTTAGTACTTCGATGTCTGCTGCTTTATTCTTAATGCTTTGGCAGTTTATGAGGATGCACCGGAAGTTTGGTCTGTTCTTTTGTTTATAGGTTTTCTTGTTATTGGTTGTGTTGTTACTACTTGTAGTTGTTTCGTTTGAGTTATCATTTTGTCAACTTTACGCCTACTTATGACTGTTCACGACGTTTTTTATGTTAACTGACGATTTTATAGCCAACTGTCCTGGCGGTTGTCGGTGACTTGGGAGTGTCAATAGCTGTAAATCTAACAAAGCAATCGACCAGGGTCAACACAGTTCATGTGGGGACAGCGGACAAATGGCGGGTCTAGGCTATTAATCACACGAACGTACCTGAACCTGAGACTCCATTATCAGCGACACGACTGGCTGCGTACAGGTGACAAGTGGCATTTCGGACGCGTGAGCCTATATTAGGACTTCTCATAAAGCAATCCAACGTTGCTTCGAATGTAGTGATACGGTTTCTTGGTTCATGTTATTTAGTCAAATATCTACCGCTCATAAAACTTTTTTGTATTCTCCGTATATTTAATTTCACGGTCGTGTCACATGGTGTAGGTCTTTGTGACTTGACCATGCAATTCAGTCCACTGGAGAAAGCTGAGAGAGATATACGGAGAAAAAAAGGTTCTTGAGAGGTAAATATTTACTAAATAGTTTAACGTTGCTGTCAACACCGAGGGCTAGCTTGTTGTTTTCGAAATAAACATAGCAGTCTCAGCGTCAATGGTAGACAAACATATATATTGCTCCCAGCGTTTCAAATTCCCATTAAGACCAATCGGGTTGTCTTTACAGGCGTACAAGGGAAAATCTTTACTGGGGAATTCCAAGAACCCCATGCATATTCCGGTCAAAGTCTAACATTGCCACTGATCGTAGTAAAGGTTGATAAATCAGCCTTGTTAAGCAGACACTGGAATATCAAAATCTAGGTCGACCTGGGACATACATTTCATGTACAAAGCAATGCGCTGCACTTGGCAGTTTGTTGAGAGAATGCGAGTATTTTAGCAGACGATCTTGCGGGAAACCTCGGGATTTCGAAGCAGATTTGTACATCTTGGATTAGGGATAGAGTCCCATTTAGACTCTGGAATTGACAAGTAATCAAGAAATGACAGAGAACCTTTGCTTCAAACTATAGGCATATGTTCCTAAAAAATGTCATCAGAAAGACTTTGGAACATATCACACACGGTAACTTATTGAACCATTTGGAAGACCACAACATCCGCTCTGATTATCAGAATTGGCTTCGCAAAGGGCAAACGTAGATCATGTGAATTTACTCTAATCCAACCCATTAACAACCTTGTGAAATATCTCAACGAGGGTGGCCAGATCGACGCTGTGCTGTTAGATTTCCTAACGCCGTTTGACACAGTGCCCCACCACTGACAGCCAAACCAAACTTCAGTGCGAGGGAAGATGCTGGGCTTGTTCAAAGGTTTCCTGAGCAGCTGCACACGGGAAGTGTTTCTGGCAGGCAAAAGGTAATCATCGGGTGCGATGGCCTCAAGCTGCACCCATGAAGTATTTCTGGCAGAAAAAAGTCCGAGATGTGATCATGTGCGCTTCAGCATGTACAAGTCCATAACTTTACCTCCCACACCCGCTGACCTCGATATCAAGTCCGAGATGTGATCATGTGCGCTTCAGCATGTACAAGTCCATAACTTTACCTCCCACACCCGCTGACCTCGATATCAAGTCCGAGATGTGATCATGTGCGTCTTCAGCATGTACAAGTCCATAACTTTACCTCCCACACCCGCTGACCTCGATATCAAGTCCGAGATGTGATCATGAGCGCCTTCAGGATGTACAAGTCCATAACTTTACCTCCCACACCCGCTGACCTCGATATCAAGTCCGAGATGTGATCATGTGCGCTTCAGCATGTACAAGTCCATAACTTTACCTCCCACACCCGCTGACCTCGATATCAAGTCCGAGATGTGATCATGAGCGCCTTCAGGATGTACAAGTCCATAACTTTACCTCCCACACCCGCTGACCTCGATATCAAGTCCAAACATCTCGTTAGTCCATACGTATCGGCAAGTTTCAGCGAAACCTATATCCAGTCATACCTTACCGTGAGTGACACAACGACTGGTTGAACAGCGTTGCGTGCAGTTTATATTCATGTCGACAAGGCAAAATTATACTGATTACCCGTGTGGTTACCCGTGATGATGGGTAGTGACGACTTTTGTCAACGTTCTGACAAAATCTAAATCGTTCTGGTAGTAGGTAGTCCCCCGGATTCGTCGAATCCTAAATCCAACACGTCTTAGCATAGCATGCCAGTGATTCGGGCTGGCTCGTCTCGATCGTTGCCCACCGGACGGGCCTCGCTGTGTGGGAGGGAAGATATGGGTGGCTGGGCTGCGAGAATGTGATATTTATAGAGAGCTAGTCGACTAAAACATCGTAAAATACAAAGGAACACATATCATACGATGGATAATTTGAGGATGATACGAATATGAAAGTGAATTAATGACATCACGGAATATTTCCAGCTTCGGCAGCACATGGGAATCGAAGACGGAACATGTTGAGGTGAAGCGATATGGGAAAGAAAAGAAGAAAAGTATTCCAGGATTCTGCACTATCGTAAGTCACGTGATATTCAA
>JAODUO010001248.1:160000-172500 GCA_025642075.2 Ridgeia piscesae
TCTCAGTGGCTATCATCATAGTTCTGCTGAGATTAAGTCAAATGCATGAGAATATATTAACTTAGAAAGGTTATACCTAAGCGCTATGGCAAGGTCAAAATGTCGCGCATCCCATCTTGAAGCATGTTGATTTATTTGATTTGTGTTGGTCTTCCCAGTGCACCGCATGTAGGCTCACGTCCGTGGGGTGGTATGCCGTCGTCACCATTGTAAATGTTCTTTTGGTGCTTGTTGGGTTCCTGCCAGTCATCCCAGCCCCTGTTACAGATTATGTCATTGTGAGAATTTACTGTCAAAGCAGCTGTCACAGACTATGATGTCCGTGTTCTGTGATGAAGGCGAGCTTCATAGAGTTGCATATATTCTGAGTCAGACATATTGGCGGACATCTATGACATGCTTGGAGGGTATATCTATGCGAAGATCCTAATACGTTGTATTGGTTGCTGCATCAGTGGGAATGGTCTGCACGATGCCCATGGAAGCAGAGGTTGAATAATTGAAGCAAACCCTTTTTTTTGAATTTGGAATATTGGAATATTGTTGGAATATATGTAGGATAATCAAGTCAAGTACTTAAAAATACCGCCTGTACTCATACATTTTGTTATCGTCGTAACATCAAAGATACATTTGCATCAAGAATCCTACTCATATATCTCACCATCTCAAATCGGGAGGGGTGGTGGTGGCCATTGCATGTCTCCTGCATGGAAATATTTCATAACAATTGCTATGAGTCAATTGCTAGAGGCGGAAAACCCATAACTCTACCGGCAGTTCACGATATCAACATGTTTAGTACAAGACCAGATGGGCTGCGTCCACTCTGTTAAACTAGATATGAAGCTGGAGCAGTCCATCAAGCGGGCATCAAAGAGCCAGGGAGGTATCGCCGGCCAGACACGAAAGTTAGCCGTGGTGGTGGAGCTGATTTTCCATGAGTTCCTGCTGATACAGAACAACTGACGTGAACTCACAAATGAGTGGGTGATGAAGCATTATAAGACTATGATGTATACCAGGAACTCAGGCACAACAAGGGCGTGATTTGTGATGCCGGTTTCTCACGAATTCTTCACCTTGTGCGAGCCCTAGCAAATCCCTTCATTATCAAAGCCGTTGGAGTCCGATTGTACACCTCCTTACCGAACGAGTTGTCAGTGATGAGATAATGAATGTGTTCGAGAATGGAGAGAAGGTATACATGCAGTACAGATGAGAGAGTTTTGTTCTTAAGAGAAAGAAGCTTGCTGTAACAATTTACAAGCGTAACCTGCCAAAGCTTGACACTGTCGTTGAGACCCAACCTAATGCAGCATCAAACAGCATCACACCCAAGGTGCTCGCAGCTACAAAAACGGGATATCGAGATCGCCCTATCTCACGATGGGTTGAAAACAGTGGCCCTGCTTGATTTTTACCAATGGTCCGGCAGTATCCTAACTTATCATGTTTTGAACATTTCGGTGTCATTATAAACAACGTCCTGTCGGCCGTGTTTGGCTGTGTCCTCTTCATGCGAAGCCCTCCATGTTATTTGTGACAGTTACCTTGATGAGTCGTTGAAAGGGGATGGGGGACAGGGTTCGTCGTGCTAGCAATATCGCTTCAGTAGAACTCTCTATGCTGAATGAGTCCACACAGCAGAGCGTGGAATTGTGAGTATTATCGGAAAAGAACAATCGGTTATTGCAACTTATTCGAAAAATAGCGGTTGCTCACAGTCTTTTTCTGTACGGGTTGTGTTGAGTGTCATGGCAGTAAACCAAGAACAAGTTCCAGCTCCGCTCCACAATACAGAGGCGACAGGGCCAATAATGATTCCAGAACCTGCGAAGGCTTGAAAAAGGCAAATGAAAGGATCGTGCCTCATGCCATATGTGCAGCCAACATGGCTGCCAATGCTTAGTTGTGTCAAATGGCATCAACACAGTTACACGCCTACAGCGCTTCATCCACATGCTAGTCCGTGATAGTCTAAGGAAACCTCTTGGTCGAGTTCGGGAAAGGTGAGAAGAGACGGCTCCTTCCCCTGCATCGCATGCTGAACGAATAGACGACCCTTTCTGCCGTGTTCTGAAGGCTCGTGTACTCACTGGAAACGATGTCGTTAGCAGAATTGGCACCAAGCTTGCAGCGATGCAATGCAATCTCATTGTCTCTCTGACTGAGTTTGTCGAGAGAGCAAATCTACTGGGAACTGAGATCGCACAAATAGAAGAATACCTCGTGCGGGTATGGGCGGGTGCGAGATCTAAGCCGCAGGTAAAGACGTTTGAACAATTCCATCTCCAGGTCCACACCAGTGTCTCTGCTCGCACTGCCATAAGCAAAATGCCCCGTATCGCGTGTTGTACGTAGACACATCACCAGAGTATTATATTGTTTTTCAAGTGATTATAACCAGTGAAGGAAGGCGCCTAGAGTGTTGTCCGTGTGGGTGCGAAAATAATGGGCACTCTCAAACCGTTGTAATTTGTGAACCCGTGCCTACTAATATGCTATCCAGGTGTAAATGTGTGATACGAAGCAGTGCCCTTGCAGAACATCTGGGGTAATGTGTGTGTCATCTACTGCCACAAATCACAAGTTCGAAACAGTCAAAATCGTTGTTTGCTAAATGTAGGATGGAAAATGTTGTGTATGCTTGCTAGGTATGCATTACAGGTGCTTACGGTTATGAATCACTTGAACGTTTACAAGAAGTTTGTATTTGGCATAATATGTTAAACATAAACAATGTGATGGGTGTCACATATCATGAATTGACCAGCGTTTAATTTCTTGGTTTTCCATATTAAAAAGAGCACACAATATGTACATGTTTAGCCACTGAGATAAGACGGCCACCTCATCTATATGTCAATTTGTTTTATCCCGTTTAGTGACCAGATATGGTTAAAAGAACGTTTTAGAACCCATTAACTTGACCTCTGACCTATATGTTCAACTTGAAAGGTCACGAAATAATATTGGAGATCCTCATTGCCATCGAGAGGGACATCGAAATCCAATTTCTAGCTCATTTGATCGAAAATTACTGCTGATGTGTTTCTGCAGTCGACGATCGTCAATGATGAGCGGCCAATTTGGATTTCTCATCCAGTATGACATCAAAACGTAAAATAGATAGGATAGGCGTGGAATTGATAGCAAGTTTGAATATCTAGTCCTACTAGATCCAAAGTTACAGATGAATACCCGTTCAGCGGCGGCTATTTTGGATTTCACTTACCCACCAAGATTTTTAAAAAGCACATTCTGAAGTGTTGAGAGACATGGTGTGTAGTATACAAATCAAAACGTAAAACCCCGGTTTACCCCAGATTTTTTACGGGCCTATAGAACAGAACCAGGACTATGTATTACTCATCGCAGAATAAAATTACCGTATGTTTAACGAACAATTGACCTGTACGACTGTAGTGGTTCGTTATGTAATCCAAAGACTTATCATTTCAGTTTAATCTTTTTTACCAATAAAGTTTGGCGTTGACTAGATTCGCTTCTTCGCTAATGGTGTCTGAAAAGTATTGCAAAGTAGTACATATTTCCAGACATCAGCTGTGTTGACACCATATAGCGGCTTATGTTGTAGGTGATGATGACACTTCTGTCCGGCGCAATGTCACTCGGGTTAAGCGTGCCGTACCTAGAAGGAATTGCAATAGCCGGCGGATCTGCACAGGTTATCTTCGAAATAATAGACACGGTAAGGACATTCAAATTATACATATATTTTAGGATTACTCCTAGATAACAATTATATATATATATATAAATATATATATATATATATATATATATATATATATATATATATATAATAATATACAATACATATTATTTATGAATATATCAAAAACAATTTTTTGCACTATTTCGACGCGGGCGACATTAAATTCAGGCACTATACGTATTTGTAAACGGGCATAGTGTTCAAAATAAAACGTATTCCAAAAAGTAAAATAAAGTAAATGGGGGCTTTAAAAGCGCCCCACCGCTCTCCCGGGACCTCTAGTGCCGTCATCTTGCGGCAATTCTAGGCATCCCAAAAAAATGTAGATCAGGCAAAAAATTGTTTGGTACCCCTTAAAAAAAACAATGCACAGATGACATTACAGTATGTAACTTCTGCCCAGTCCCACGGTCCAAACCCAAAGAGCAATTCATTATTTTCTTAATGGATAGAACATAAATTGGTGTTAAGATAACGACCACTAGGCATTAGCTGCCCCAATGTGACCTTGTTTTCTCCCACTTTTCAACTCGTAAACCATTTTTAAACGCTGGTTTTTTTGACACTTTTTTGGACGTTTTCTCCCAGATTTCATGTAGGAATGTTAAGCCGTTTTGCAGATGGTCCAGATTCTGTCACCATCTATTGGCCCAATGCTCTCAAGAACCGACCTCCATATCTCGAAATCGACTTGTGCCTGATTGAATCCCACTGCCCGAGTTATACCGTCGCTTCCGGTTCCCTAATAGAGAGTGTTGCGTTTCTGGCAAGAAATCCAGCTAGCCAGTGTCGACCAGCCATCTTTTTGTTTGATCAAAAGGGTGTGTGACGCCTTTGTACTCAGCCACTTGGAAGGCCATTTGTCGGAGTTCGGTAGTTGTTAACCCGTAAAACCTTTGTTGCATATCCAATGCATGGTTGGCGATAATAAAATTATCTTCAATGCCGGAGTCTACGATCTGGCGACATCTCCCTATAAGTTGGCGACCTGGCGCTCGAACCTGTAGGAGAGAGCCGAATTTGTATGGATAACTTCACATAATCTTTTTTATATAAGAGTTTGAAAAAAAACATTATTACGATAGTATCATACTATTGCAATTGAAATTAAGCTGTGGCCTGTTTTTTTAAATTAATTTCTTGTAATATTATTCTAAACAAATTGACAGAATTGCAACCCATTTTATTGTAATGGTAATAATTATTGTAATGATGACTACTGAGGTACGAAAATTTATATTTTCCGATAACTGTTTGTTAAACTACATAAATATTACGTGGCCTTAAGGTGTCTTTGAAGGATTTGCCTAGGAATTCCGTATTGCCGTTCAATGTTGTTTATGATTCGCCATGTTGAAGGGCAAAGAGGGCCTCCTGTAAATCTACCTCTCCGTATTTTCGTTGTTGTTTATCACGTCCCATCTGAAATAAGTTTCAGTTTCAAGAAATATCAATAAATCATCGCAATATACTATCTTACTCCGCAAGAACACTGAAATCCATAGCATTCGTGTATGCTTCAGTCATAGTGTAAGTAAACTGGTTTAACGTACGAAACCTAATTATTGTAGTCTATTGGGGGTCCCCAAAACGCGCCGGCTGTGAACTGTGACTGTAGTGCAGAGTGTCTTAGTCCAGTTTGTATCTAGAACGCGAGAAATGCATCATATTTGCTAAAGAAATTAATTAATTAAAAATATACACGAAACCTTTAATGTCCCCAAACTGCACCTCCTATTTTATGAGTTTTGCTGCGGTGCGCTTTGGGGACATGAGGGAGGTGCGCTTTTGGGAAAACTGTTAGTGACACTAAATCGGCCATTTGCAAAATAATATTTATAAATGAAATACATAGCAGTCGCATATAGTTCGGTCATATAGTTGTTCTTCCTTCCTTCCACTGAATGCACAAAATAAGGTTAAACGTGTCATAAAACTCACCGAAAGACGTGTGGTTTCAAGGTGATTACGAACGTGCTATTATTTTCGGCGCATGAGTCAAATAACGTTGTGACAAACAACGTCTGCATTGTGCTGATTCAATCCGCTAGGGTAGGGGTGGGGCTCTTTGGGGAGGGGTGCTTAGTCCTTATTTATATATATATATATATATATATATTATATATATATATATATATATATATATATATATATATATATATAAGCATTGCATACGTACTGATTACCCGCTTCCAACATCTTTCGGTACTGTATTGATTATCGAAAATGGGTGTTTTAAAAACTATTATCGTGACATATAGATAGAAGCTGTTACAGCAGAAGAGCAGGCTTCCAAAAGACATACAATCACCGCGACAGAACGTAGCTTGCGGTGCTAGCGACCGCTGAATTCAATTTTGTTTGAAGTGTTTTGAATTGTTGGTATATTTATCGTTCGGATATCAATTTTATATAATGTATGCGTGTCCGTGTTAACGTGTTTGAAAGTGGGTGTTTTTCTACACGTGCTTGGGTGAATGCACTCTTTCAGTCGTTCGAGTGTGTGATACCTGTAACACATCAATATCCCAAATATGTTACAGCGAATCATGGTAATATTATGTTTAGTATATGCAAACTCAAAAAGTTGTGCATTTCAAATTAGTCAATCAATAATCGCATTCATCATAATTATATGGAATTAACTAAGTGTCTGTTTGTCCTTGCATGAAAACAAAGGTGAACGTTTTGTTTGCAGAAACCGCACATTGATTCTCGTTCAGAAGACGGTCTGATGCCTGAGCAACTGCTAGGACACATTGCATTCGAACGGGTCGACTTTATCTATGAATCGAGACCTGAAATAAAGGTGTTGCATTACACATAAACATACATACACACATACACATACACGCACGCATGTATACACCCACTCACTCACGCACTCACTCATTCACGCACACACTCACGCACACACGCACGCACACAAGTACAAACATTCACATGTACATACATATACAGCACGCACGCACGCACGCACGCACGCAAACACTCACATATGCTTCTGAATACATGTAGTATATTGTTGCAAAGCAATTGTTTGTAGAGGCTGTAGTATTACCTTTCACAAATGAAACAAACTGTGTTTTTATATGTATGGCTTCACTGACAAACATATGCCAACTGTTCATTCTGTTAGTTGGTACAGCAACAGTTTTGTGTCCATGACAGGTTCTTGACCAGGTCAGTCTTAAGACGGAGGTGGGAAAGACGATCGCTCTGGTCGGCCCAAGCGGAAGTGGCAAGTCGACCATCTGCCATCTGCTCCTGCGACTGTACGACTGCACAGCCGGGCGGGTGAGTGAACCATGTAGTACTCTTTATGTTGAAGAACACAACAGTAAGTAGTTTATTATCAAGACAGCATTGCTAAAGGCAAACATCAGCACTACGTAATATGAAAATTATTGCATTGGTATTACAATTGTTATTATTATTATTGTCGTTTTTATTGTTATTATTATTATCATTGTTATTATAAATGTTATTCATCCACTCTATTTATGTGATAACCACAACAAAATATGTCGTTGCTCACACACGTATTATGACAATAACACTAAACACCAACATATTTCCATTTTTGGTCATCATTTGTCATCTACTGAGCAATGGAGTCATCTTTCTAGGTGACAGTGGACGGACATGACATTAAGGACATCAACGTGAAGTGGCTGCGACAACAGATTGGTGTCGTCAGTCAGGAGCCGGTGCTGTTTGACGGGTCGATCAGCGACAACATCAGACTTGGCCGCGAGGGAGCGACACAGGCTGACATTGAAGAAGCTGCCAAGATGGCGAATGCGCATAACTTTATAATGATGTTCCCGGAGGTAAGCTGTTCACAATTATCTAAAACCCAGCGCTGAATGATGTATAACCACTGTGTAAACTCTATGGCAAGTGGCTGGCCATCAACTACCGTGACAGGATTATTTGACATAACACTAAACGCGTAATCATCTCACACATACTTAACTTAAGTCAGCGGTGTCCGTCTACCTGGGATAAATCGTATCCGTAATATTTATAGAAAGAATCCGTAAGATTTGCAAAAAAACTAGAAATTGTCAATACAAACATAAACACGAATAATAAGAATATTCTTCGCGCATCAATAGCAATGTGGCTGAAACCATCCAGGATAAATCGTGGTAGTTTTCAATTGAATAGGTCTGTCAGTGACCAAAATGCAAATGGTGCTAAGCGGATCGAAGGACTGGGCGCTGCGCTACGCAGGAAGTAACCCGTTCATCCTTCTGTCGCTCCTTGGCTCCGTTCTGGCTTACTCAGTTTTATTTCGTAACGCACAATTTTTGTCAGTCTCGGGTTTCCTCAAAGCATGTCCCGTTTGTATATGTTTTTGTTATATACTATTACTTTTGTGTTTGCAATATAACGGTTCTGTATATTCATGTCACGTAGTTCTGGCAATGGTTGCAGAAATACAACACGTTAGTCGGACAACGTGGCGCGCACATGAGCGGAGGACAAAAGCAACGTATCGCCATTGCGCGTGCGCTCATTTCTAATCCCAGGATTCTCTTGTTGGACGAGGCGACTTCCGCCCTCGACAGCGAAAGCGAGGCAATTGTCCAGGACGCACTAGAAAAGGTGAAATATCACGGCGGTTTGCTATTTTAGTCGGTTTATGTAATGTCGTGTAATAGATAACTTCGTATCAACTGAGTTGTGTATAACATTAAGTGTGTTTATTATTCACATTGTACGTATACACATTCGGTATGAATA
This sequence comes from Ridgeia piscesae, assembly GCA_025642075.2. Lineage (NCBI taxonomy): Eukaryota > Metazoa > Annelida > Polychaeta > Sabellida > Siboglinidae > Ridgeia > Ridgeia piscesae. The sequence goes on from JAODUO010001248.1 coordinate 168,495, forward strand.
ATTTTGCATTTCACATGAACTCATCTTATAAAATAATATTATTTATGCGGTAGTCAAATAGTTGTATGTCGTCTGCCGCTTAATTATCGCTCATTTAACTGTTACCAAATGTTAGTCGATATGTATATCCTGGATTGGATTTATTTAATATAAAAAGGTAAATCATTGTACATATATACATAAAATATAAATACAAAGTACATTAAATAAAAGGATGACAGAAAAAAGTGCAAGCCCTTATTTCCATTTTGGTCCCAGATAAATTTACTGATAAGATACAGATAAATACACGACAGACATGACAAATGTAACAACATTAAAAACAACAATAATAAATAAAATTTGATAAATAATGTCTGCATATAAATTACATTAATAGATACAATTAGAAAAAGGGGGAAATAATCTTCTGATTTGAAACATCATAGGTCATTTATAAAATCCTGTATTGATTTTAAAAATAAATAAATAATACTAATAAATAATAAAAATAAATAATAATAAATAAAACTTACGTCATAAATTACGATTAAGAATAAATAAAAGAGCTGGCATGCTGATCATTATGATAACTGAACAAAAACCGTTTCACTAGACATTTAAATTGACTGATGTTCAGAACACTTTGTATATGTTGTGGCAATTCGTTCCATGCTAGTACACCTGTGTAGTAAAACGAGGTTCGACCAAAATATCTAACATACGGTACATGAAGAGAGAGATAACTTGATCTGGTATTTATGCCGTGCTGCTTGCATGATCCTGTGAGATTAACAAATGTCATGATTATTTATGATAATCCCTGAGTTTTGCAATGATACAGGAATGACATATTTTAATATTTGACACTTACAAATCAATGAAGTCACATTGTGTACTCACGATTGTAAGTCTGGCGTCTTTTTATGTTTCTTTTTATCCCCGGTGTGGCAGCACGTGTATACAACAATCTTAATGTCGATCTGAGCCGTTGTTATGTAGATAGGACGGGTGGGCGTATCGCCTCGTATAGGCGCCTTACCCCACCGTATCGTAGTACTGCGGTGTCAAAGTCTTCCACTTTGGCAATAGTAGTAGTAGTAGTTCTTTTATTCAAAACATTGACTACATTATACAAATACATACGTATATTTGTGTATACACAATATTTGAAGGGGCAAACAGGAAGTCGTTGACTTTTTATGTAAGTTTACTCCAGACAATCTTATTACGGTAAACGTATTATAGTTGTCACACGTGCACTTGTCTTTATATTGGAATCAATACATTTTATTATACTAATATAAGAGACAACAGTTAACACATACTAGTATAGCATATTTAAGGTCTACAATAGAACTAAGGCGTTTTCCAAATGTTTACTGAATATCACGATGATTTACTTACTTATAAATCGACAAACAACACATTTAAACTAATGAATATTTACCGGATTTAAATTCACAGAAATCCTTCAGTCACCAAATTTGTGTGGTGAATGCATCGAAATGAGGTTATTGTAGCATGGAATTGAAACATTCCTCCCATATGAAAGGACATATTTTCCTTTACTCTCGATTTCTTACAATATGAGGTTCGCGACACCCGGTACTTACATATATTATGTCACACAATATGATACACTTGGCTTTTCTGAATACTTGTGCTTGACAGCTCTCTAAATAGGTGACGATAGTCGACATAACAATATGATCATCGCAATGGCTTTCAAATATTGTTTTCTGAAATCATATACCTACACATTCCTTTACTACACAAATAAAACATCGTTATTTTATGCATTTGTTTTTGATAATATGCTTTTGATACAAGGATATGTTGCTCGATCTGTATTCAGGCGTGTAAAGGTCGGACAACGATCGTTGTTGCCCATCGCCTGTCGACCGTCAGGAAGGCGGACGTGATCCACTGTCTGAGCCAGGGACGTCTGATAGAGAGCGGCAGTCACGACGAACTGATGGCCCGGGAGGGACTTTATTACAACTTGGTCACCAGTCATACAGAGGTACAAACTTGTAAACAAAGCTTTTCTCTTTCATCTGTTGTATTTTCGGTACTCGAAAATTTGTGTTTAACGTAGGCCTACAGCACCTATCCTATTTTTATCGCAAAAAGTGTATCTACTCTTATAATATTGTCCGCCTAATCGGCGCCTATAGCGTTTATTGAAATATTAAATAAACTGATGTATACACTGCGGTTACATGATTACAACACCTACAACACGAGTGTAATACTTGGTTATGTTTACACTACATGGTTGGCTGAACATTAGCACAGAACACATGGCTTGAATAGTCACTGGCCCTTCAGAGAGTTACTGGCCAGAATTTCGCGGGAAGGTTCATTTATTTTGATAAAAACGTAGCTTAGTAAGTATTCTGCAAGGGTCGCCATGAGCGACGACATGCGGGTTTGGTGAGTTCCTAATTATCTGAGCTTAAACCTTTTTTGAAACCAAGGAAGCAGGTAGTAACGTGGAATAAAATTACTATTTTAGTTGTGATGCCTCTATTTACTTAATGCAAACTGTTTCAGGCGTTGTTCAAAATAAAAGGTCATCGACTCCAGTTTTTGAGAAACTGATTTTTTTGGAATACTCGTTTTAGGAAATTAATATAGCGGCAATAATAAGCGATAGCGTGAAGTTAAATAATTATTGTTAATTGTGGTGCCAATCTGCGTTATTAGCAATGCATGTAGGTATTACGAACTGCGCATGTGGTCGCTACTAACAACACCTTGACAAGTTATTTTTTATACAAGAATTCATAGTCACAATTGTCTTTTTAAAAGAAATATGTTCTCAGGCTGAATTTACGTCAATAACGTTTACATAAAAGGCAGTGATTTAAATTAATAAATACGTGAATGTATACACAATACCTAACAGTATACAAAATATTATACTGTTTTATTGTGGCGTGTTTTTTTATTTAAGACTGTGAAAACACAATTAAACATAGTCCTACTCTGAACACCAGTGTCTAAAGGAAGTTCGTTTATTTTTACTATTATTATTATTGAGAATGTTGAACATGTGGTCGTTCGTAAAATAACATGGTTGATACAATTTCAAGCGAGAACGCGATGTCATATGTAGAATCGGCTATTGAAGATTTTATTTAGCTGTTGCATAGGGATGTCAAGCGATATAAACGATCTACAATGATGACCAATTGGATTCAAACCAATGACCCAGTCTGATCAGTAAAAACATGCCAGACGACCAGATGGGTGCGAATGTTAAGCTTTGATTCCATACTGGTCCTGCGGACAGTTGTGTTACTTAAATCACGCTTGCCTGTAATATCTTTTTTATTGCCACAGTGCAGTCTGTCATGATATCCGTATCAATATTATGTTATCTGAATGGTTCATCGTTCGCGTGTTTCATTCCAGAGAGCAAGACAGAAGCCGGACGAAAACCTAGGTATTTCAGCCAATTACGTAAAATTGCGTTAGTTAGTAAGTAAGTAAATAATTAAGTAAGTAGGTAGGTAGGTAAGTAATTTGATTATTTCCAACCATAGCAATTAAGAATTACACAATCCCTTATAATAAATATAAAATTGTCAACATCTAAACAAGTAACCATGAGTATTGGTGAAAGGGGGTGAACAGAAGTGCATTACACACACACACACACACACACACACACACACACACACACACACACACACACACACACATATATATATATATATATATATATATATATATATATATATATTAAAATATATATATATATATATATATATATATATATATATGGTCAACCCCCAACCAGTATAGATATGTATTGAATAAATAAAATATGTCCAACCAAAACATTTATATAATTATATACAAGTGCAATACATACATATGGTCCACTCCCAACCAGTATATATACGTGTTGAATAATTAAAATTTGTTTAACCAAAACAATTATACAATTATATGGTTCTATTACTGGCAATGCTTCCGTGCAATGTATTTCAAAGTCCTACACCGTAAAATGAAA
>JAODUO010001248.1:182500-197568 GCA_025642075.2 Ridgeia piscesae
CAAATCAGTACACCGCTTGCAACAGTTTATGACTTGTCATTAGAAAATGTGCATACCCTTACCAAAAATAGCGTTCAAATACCATTGGTTTTTGAATGGTAATTTGAATGGTACTTGAATGGTCCTATTGGTATTACGGCCAAGGGTATTTGAATGGTTTCTGAATTGTTTTTTAATGATATTTTGAATGATATGTTGGATTTTTTGTACCGTTCAGTGGTATTGAATGGCATTTTAAATTACCGTTGAGAGTACCACTGAGTCCTGCTGAAATATCATTGAATGGTCCAATGGTACTGAATGATATTGAATGGTATTCAATGGTAGTCAGTGGTATACCATTGGCTCTTTTTGTAAGGGTATTATTACAACGACTAATTAAACATAACATATTGGATGTTATTTGAAACATGACTTCATGCACCAATCTCAGCATGGTTTTCTAAATGCGAAGTCATTATAATTGTATTGGATAGGATGAATACAATACAAACAATTTGATATAACTACAAAGTACAGTGATATATTGACATGTATCTACGAGTTCAAATGGCGAAGTTGCTAAAATACTTATAAGGTGTATATACATACATGGTCCAAATGTACACGGTTAAATGAATGGTTAGAATATATTAGTATTATAAAACACACTTACATTATTGCACGGCGCAGTTGCAAGCCATGTGTTGAAACGTGCATAGGATTTGTCGCAAGAAGGACATAGATGTACCATAAAATGCACATAGGAGAGCGACTAAAACGATAAAAACAAAACTGACAAACCTTAGTTAGAACATACGCCTACAATTCTATAACTCAGCCAAATCTACTGGAGAAAGTAGATTCACGATAGGATGGAAATATTTGAAGTATTGAATGGTTATGAAGATATTAATCGAAATATGTTAATAAAATATAGATTAGATGTAGGAAAGTTTTAATTTTCACAAAATACTGTAAATATCTAACATATTGCCCGCTGATTGTGGGTGTTAGTAGCGTGACTGTGTTTTAAATTGAAGTCGACACAGGCACCAGACGGACGAGCTACGAGCAGATAACAATTTATGTATCTCAGAAGCAACACGTGACACCTGCCACCTGTAGTTAATTCTCTGGGAGACAAACCTATGATTATCCGGGTTGGAAACCCACATTGAATAAAACAGATACTTTATAAGGCAAGGTCAAACAAGATTGTAAGCGATTAGCTATGACGAAAATTTGCACATCTGCAACAAATGTTGAACTGCCTTTTGGCAAAAATACAAACCTCTGGAAATTGGAATGATGTTCAAAAGGGATGCACAAATTGTACTTCGAAGTGCACCCGCCCTCTCATTCACCGTTGGTGGTTTGTCCAACAGCGGATCGACGGGGTCGACATCCGGTCACTCGATGTCCAGTGGGTGCGCGCGCAGCTGGCTCTCGTCTCGCAGGAGCCGGTCCTCTTTAACACGACCATCTACGACAACATCGCCTACGGAGACAACACGAGGAAGCCGACCATGGACGAGGTGATCGACGTCGCCAAGAAAGCCAACATCCACAACTTCATCGTCTCTCTGCCTCTCGTACGTAGTTGTGTTGTGACTGTTCGTGATGAATGGACTCTCTCATGGCAAATGCGGTCAGGAGATTCACTGAATATATCAGCACTGGTTATTTATATACATGTATTGGTATTTATTATTTTACTAGCAATCAATAAATATAAGTACACTTACAAGATCAACATAATTCATGCCTTCTGCAGTAAAACTAATCACTTGCATATGCACTTATTCCCGATAAGTTCACGGTGATGTGCGTGGAATTATTAACACCTGCATTCATTGATGATGTTTCCGTGTAGCAAAGGCTTACACTCACTTTGTCTGCACATCCACGCAAGGCGTGCCATTTTCACACACAACAAGGACATATATACTTACAGTGTTACGAACTCTTCATGTAAGATTTTGCACATCCCCCCAGGGATACGACACAAACGTTGGCGAATGCGGAAGTCAGTTGAGCGGAGGCCAGAAACAGCGCATCGCCATAGCGAGGGCATTATTACGTAATCCCAGAATCCTTCTCCTTGACGAGGCGACTTCCGCTTTGGATACGGAAAGTGAAAAGGTATCGTAGAATGTGTGCGTTTAGAATGACACAATATACATTACTGCGACTACCACTGTGAGAAATATATCATAAAAACAATAAAGTTTACGACGTAATATGCAAACTCATACTCCGCCATAAGCACAGTATTTAATATATACAGTTTCAGCAATGCTAACATGTTTTATTTATGCATTTCCTTGTACAAAATCCGCTATAAAGTTTTTCTCAGAGTCATTATCCATCAAAACAAGATATTACGTTTGATTCACTTATCCAAATAATACATGTCGTCTGCTTGTCGGTGTCAGCTCGTGCAAGAGGCCCTGGAACGAGCACAGGAAGGCCGCACGTGCATCGTGATCGCTCATCGCCTGTCGACAATCCGCTCGGCCGACAAGATCGTCGTCATGCAAGACGGCGTGGTCGTCGAGGAAGGAACCCACGACGAGCTGATGGCCCGAGAATCGTTCTACTACGATCTTGTACAGAAACAAGTTGACGCACTTGTGTGAACCATCTGCATAGCTGTATTGGTTTAATGGTTGGCTTCTTATGTAGTCGGTTGTGTGTGTGTGTGTGTGTGTGTGTGTGTGTGTGTGGTGTGTGCGTGTGCGTGTGCGTGTGCGTGTGCGTGTGCGTGTGCGTGTGCGTGAGCGTGCGCGTGCGCGTGCGCGTGCGCGTGCGCGTGCGCGTGCGCGTGCGCGTGCGCGTGTGTGCGTGTGTGCGTGTGGCGCGGGGTGTGTGCGCGTGTGTGTATGTATGCACCTCCAATGTCAACCATTTACATCCGCCAATGTTCTCGCCAATTTATGTTGCCGTAATGCAGGTGAGATTTTAACTGACACGTTCTCCTTGCTTAACTCCAGTGTATCGTTGGTTATGTCAATGCAGAAATAACGAATTAAACAAGGGACAATCCGCTGAGCAGCGCTACCTGATTGTTGCGTTGTATACATTCCACTGACAACTTGTTCGACAAACATCCACATTTGTGCCTACCACTTTAAGAGGCAGTTCGTCGTCTGGTGTAAGGCATTCTTCTAGTCATTATGCAGTCGTACAATCCCGTGGTTGGGCGAAGGCCTCAGCATGCTGTTTCCAGATGTGCCTGTCTGGCGCTATCCTCTGCCCATCCAGGACTCGCCTAGTTAATATCTCCACCGTGTCGCTTGTCTTCTCGTTTAGATCGTTTCCCTTAGTAACGTTTCTTGGTGGTGATACACGATATCCATTGGTGGTTTTGTTCATATGTTCTCTGCTGTGCCCTGCCCTGCCCTGCCCAATTCCGTCTTCTGACTTATTCAGTCACGTATGTGACCCTTGTTTCTCTCAGTATCCAGATGTTTATTTTTCTGTCCCGGTACATGATGTAAGTAATACATTGTTTATGCCCCTGCCAGTTTGTGTTTTGCCTGGTTGGCGAATGTCCACGTTTCGTCGCCGTATGCCATTACTAGAAGTAGGCAAGAGATGTAAACCTGTCTCTTTAAACAATGTATACAATCACCCTTGAATGTGTCGCGGTTTCAATACGTACATGAACTAAGCTGAATCAATTAACTTCGCTGTCCTCCTCAATATCACACCCATCCTGCCATTTCCTCCAATTTATTTAGTATACACCGCAATGCTGCTAACAGTGTGAGTCCCGTGTCAGGTTGTAATTATATTACGCCGTCTCTGTCGCGGTCATCCTCTTTTCTCGATCCGTTGAAAGCTATGTTAATTAGGTTTTTGTTTGGCATAGAACAGACTACCGTTGCAATAAAGACATAATTTAGAACTGATAATAGTGGGCCTGGTAGACTGGTAGGTCAACACGCTTTTGTCCACAGGATTGGCCATCAACGGTCCACCACGTAAGACCTACGTCCTCACGGTTAAGGTCACGCTCGGGAATGGGCAAAGGGTGCCGGAATAGCCAGGTGACCGTATACATGGGATTAATTTCATCTACTCTACTGTTATACAAATAAAAACTAGAACACATGTGAATATAGTTTGTAATGAAATAAAGATTGAGCAGGTGTCACATGCAACATTCCTTGCAGTCATCATTGATGAAAACGTAACACGGAGAGAACAAACTCAACTGGTTGAATAAACAATATGAAAACATGTGTGTGTTTTTTTCCACCGCTCATATATACTCAAACTTCAAGACTTAGTTACATTCAGGACTATGTTTATGCTTTGCAAAGCAAACGACGATGCTTTAAAAGGTCGAGTTCAAACATTATTTGAACAAACTGCATCTATACATGCGTATGGTACCTGATAATGTTAACCGTTTCATGTTAAAAAACAAATACCACCCTCAAACTTTAGCCCATGAAATGAATCAGTTAATAAGTCTCTCACAATATAAAAAATATAAATCGTTATTATTTTTTTCATATTTATCAGGCTTAGTTTCACTTTATACAATGAATTACGACTGTCACGTTAATAACACAAACATTTCGTGAACAGGTTTATGCGTGATTTGTGTATATTATGTTTGTAGTTTATTTTAAATTCGTGCTACCGCATGTTGGGACAGAAGAAACAAATGGTGTGAGCGAGAAGACAAAGGTCATAGTCGTGGCCGATATCGTGGACATGATCAGTGTACATAGTAGAATACCTGATACACGCTGGACATCGCGTATCACCACGCTGGTCATTCCGTATCACACGCATGAGACAGCGCAAAGCGGGCAGATCTGGCATGATGAGGCTTTCGTTCAACAATGATGAAACGAAGACGTGATACCACTGAAAGTAGATAGCAGGAGATGGAGTGCGGATGCGGATGCGGATGCTGTTCAAACATTGCTGGTAGTCGAATGAAAACAACGCAACAATCAAGTTTCGCGGATCTTTGCACGTTTATTTCTTCGCCCTGCGTAACTACTATTTGATTTTTCCAACGACATAATTTATGATACATCGGGTTTGTCAAGAGATGTTTGTTAGCTATGACAACATGGCAACAGTATGACAACAATATAATTTAGGTAAATTGTCATCAACATATACATACATCTTATAGTGTATGTGAATAAACGTATAATAATAACATATACTAAAATAAGCATGAAATACAAAATTATATATATATATATATATATATATATATATATACATATATATATATATAATATATATATATATATATATATATATATATATATATATATATATATGCCACTTTATGGCATACATACATACACAAATAAGTGTTTTTTATTTCTTAATTTAATAATTAATCAAATAAAAAACGTGGTATGAATACATCACGGATTCATAGGTGAAAACGAATTACATTTATTCAGGCCACTCACTGGATAACGAACTTCGCATACTTATTTTGAAACTAGCTAAGTTACCAAGCGATGCTTTGGAGAAACGAGTGTCACCCTCCGTAACATGTTCTCATCCCACTGACCAAGACAAGTGTTATTGTACAGTTGCTATGCTTTGCATTGACCATAACCACATTGTCCATATCAAACCACATGTATACCAATGATACATACATACATACATACATACATACATACATACATACATACATACATACATACATACATACATACATGCATACATACATACATACATGCATACATGCATACATACATACATGCATCCATACATACGTACATACGTACATACGTACATACGTACATACGTACATACATACATACATACATACATACATACATACATACATACATACATACATACATACATACATACATACATAAATACATACATACATACATACATACATACATACATACATATATACATACATACATACATACATACATACATACATACATACATACATACATACATACATACATACATACATGCATACATGCAACAGTACATGCATACATGCATCCATACATACGTACATACGTACATACGTACATACGTACCTACGTACATACATGGAAATACCGTTTTATGGCATACATACTGAAAACTAAAATTTCTTGACTTCACTAAAATTCATAGCGTGTTGCTATAGTAATTTATTAACTTATGTGAGTGTGGCTCATTAACCTTCGAGATCAGAGACAATGGAAACACCGAGAAAGTTGTTCACTCATTGCTGTTATATATCGGTCACCCGGGCGGGGCGCCTTACTCAAAATATATACGTCCCTCCCTCCCCATCCTTCCTTTTTACTCGCTATTTCGTACCTCCCTGCATCGCTACCTCACTGCCCCTTGCCTCTTTACTTATCCCTCCCTCCCTCCCTCCCTCCCTCCCTCCCTCCTCTCCCTCCCTCCCTCCTCCCTCCCTCCCTCCTCCCTCTCCTCCCTCCCTCCTCCCTCTCCCTCCTCCTCCCTCCCTCCCTCCCTCCTCCTCCCTCCTCCCCTCCTCCCTCCTCTCCCTCCTCCCTCCCTCCTCCCTCCCTCCCTCCCTCCTCCTCCCTCCTCTCCCTCCCTCCCTCCCTCCCTCCCTCCCTCCCTCCCTCCTCCCTCCCTCCCTCCTCCCTCCCTCCCCCTCCCTCCCTCCCTCCTCCCTCCCCCTCCTCCCTCCCCCTCACACACCACTCACACTCACCACATGACACAAACACATCACACACACATCAGGCACACACACACACACACACACACACACACACACACACACACACACACACACACACACACACACACACACACACACACACACACACACACACACACACACACACACACACACACACACACACACACACACACACACACACACACACACACACACACACACACACACACACACACACACACACACACACACACACACACACACACACACACACACACACACACACACACACACACACACACACAACACACACACACACACACACACACACACACACACACACACACACACACACACACACACACACACACACACACACACACACACACACACACACACACACACACACACACACACACACACACACACACACACACACACACACACACACACACACACACACACACACACACACACACACACACACACACACACACACACACACACACACACAACACACACACACACACACACACACACACACACACACACACACACACACACACAACATATTCACACACATACACACACATGCACACACATACACACACACTCATACCAACACTCACATGCAAACTCACACACACACTCACACACACCCGCACACACACACGCATACATATATACCTACACATACACATACACACACCGCACACACGCACGCACGCACGCACGCACGCACACACGACACACACACACACACACACACACACACACACACACACACACAACGGCTACATAAGAAGCCAACCATTAAACCAATACAGCTATGCAGATGGTTCAGACAAGTGCGTCAACTTGCTTCTGTACAAGATCGCAGTAGAACGATTCTCGGGCCATCAGCTCGTCGTGGGTTCCTTCCTCGACGACCACGCCTTCTTGCATGACGACGATCTTGTCGGCCGAGCGAATCGTCGACAGGCGGTGAGCGATCACGATGCACGTGCGGCCTTCCTGTGCTCGTTCCAGGGCCTCCTGCACGAGCTAACACCGACAAGCAGACGACATGTATTATTTGGATAAGTGAATCAAAAGTTATATCTTGTTTTGATGGATAATGACTCTGAGAAGAACGTTAGAGCGGATTTTGTACAGGGAAATGGATAACTAAAACATGTTAGCATTGCTGAAACTGTATATACTAAATACTATGCTTATGGCGGAGTATGAGTTTGCATATTACGTCGTAAACTGTATTGTTTTTATGATATATTTCTCACAGTGGTAGTCGCAGTAATTTATATTGTGTCATTCTAAACGCACACATTCTACGATACCTTTTCACTTTCCGTATCCAAAGCGGAAGTCGCCTCGTCAATGAGCAGGATTCTGGGATTACGTAATAATGCCCTCGCTATGGCGATGCGCTGTTTCTGTCCTCCGCTCAACTGACTTCCGCATTCCCCAACGTTTGTGTAATACCCCTGCAGGGGAAGAGGCTGAACATCTGACAAAATCCCAATTGTGACAGCGAAGGAAGATATTGCTGTGCCCGGTGTGAAGACTGTTATAGAGACACAGACGTCATGAGAGGCTAAGTGAGTAAAAAGCAGATTTTAGCAGTAAGTGATATTAGTTATAATTATATGCAAATGTTGGCGTGAACGTAACATGATTTTAAATATGTGCAAATGATTGGTTTGAGTAATTATAGTAGTTATTTCACTACAGGTGAACTGCTTTTAAGCTGCTTTATCGGTTGCTTATAGGGACATAAATTTTGGTAAATCAATACAGATAGAAGAACATTATCAAACAAGTGCATACATCATCAGTGAACCTTTTGAGCGCATGCCGTGAGAGGAAATGTATTAATATAATAGTCAGACACAACACAACTACGTACGAGAGGCAGAGAGACGATGAAGTTGTGGATGTTGGCTTTCTTGGCGACGTGGAACACCTCGTCCATGGTCGGCGTCCTCGTGTTGTCTCCGTAGGCGATGTTGTCGTAGATGGTCGTGTTAAAGAGGACCGGCTCCTGCGAGACGAGAGCCAGCTGCGCGCGCACCCACTGGACATCGAGTGACCGGATGTCGACGCTGTCGATCCGCTGTTGAATAAAACACCATCGTTCAAACTCGCGGTATTTTCGTCATTGTAATATAGTCGCCAGTAATCTGTTCTCTGACTGTGAATGAATGTGTGAGTGAGTGAGTGAGTGAGTGTGTGTGTGTGTGTGTGTGTGTGCGTGTGGGGTGCGTGTGCGTGAGCGTGAGCGTGAGCGTGAGCGTGAGCGTGAGCGTGAGCGTGCGTGCGTGCGTGCGTGCGTGCGTGCGTGCGTGCGTGCGTGCGTGTGTGTGTGTGTGTGTGCTTGTGTTTGTGTGTGTGTGAGTGTATGTGTATTTTTATGTATATGTGTATTTGTGTGTGTGTTTGTGTGTGTGTGTGTGTGTTTGTGTGTGTGTGTGTTTGAGTGTGTGTGGTGTTGTGTGTATAAATGTGTGTGTATGTGTTTGAATGTGTGTGTGTGTGTGTGTGTGTGTGTGTTGTGTGTATTGTGTGTGTATATGTGTGTGTGTGTGTGTGTGTGTGTGTGTGTGTGTGTGTGTGTGTGTGTGTGTGTGTGTGTGTGTGTGTGTGCGTGTGTATATGAGTGTGTGTATATGTGTATTTGTATTTGTGTGTGTATGTGTTTGAGTGTGTGTGTATGTGTGTAGAAACGAACGAACGAACGAGCGAGCGAGCGAGCGAAGCGAGGGAACGAACGAACGAACGAACGAACGAACGAACGAACGAACGAACGAACGAACGAACGAACGAACGAACGAACGAACGAACGAACGAACGAACGAACGAACGAACGAACGAACGAACGAACGAACGAACGAACGAACGAACGAACGAACGAACGAACGAACGAACGAACGAACGAACGAAAGAACGAACGAACGAACGAACGAACGAACGAACGAACGAACGAACGAACGAACGAACGAACGAACGAACGAACGAACGAACGAACGAACGAACGAACGAACGAACGAACGAACGAACGAACGAACGAACGAACGAACGAACGAACGAACGAACGAACGAACGAACGAACGAACGAACGAACGAACGAACGAACGAACGAACGAACGAACGAACGAACGAACGAACGAACGAACGAACGAACGAACGAACGAACGAACGAACGAACGAACGAACGAAGAACGAACGAACGAACGAACGAACGAACGAACGAACGAACGAACGAACGAACGAACGAACGAACGAACGAACGAACGAACGAACGAACGAACGAACGAACGAACGAACGAACGAACGAACGAACGAACGAACGAACGAACGAACGAACGAACGAACGAACGAACGAACGAACGAACGAACGAACGAACGAACGAACGAACGAACGAACGAACGAACGAACGAACGAACGAACGAACGAACGAACGAGCAAATCACATTTATTTAACAAGAAAATAATACAACTGCACAGTTAAATGTGTAACTCTTGGTGTTACTGCAGCTGTTGTTGCTGCTGCGGCTGCTGCTATTTGTACTGGTGTTGAATAGACATGGCTGACATGGGGCTATATTTTTTTGAAAGTTTTAGTTTCTTAATGAAAACATATCAAAACAATGAATTTTGAGAAAACAAATACTGACAAAAACATACGACAATCGAAAAACAGCAACAACAATAACAAAGAGGTAGAGAAAAAGGAAAGATCACTCGAATAAGAACACAAATCTTCTCACCACGCAGCCCCTGGACGTGTCGTAGAAGCGCTCCACCAGCGACACACACGTGCTTTTTCCACATCCGCTCTGGCCAACGAGCGCCACCCGCTGACCCGGCTTGATGGTCACCGTCAGACCCCGCAGTATGATGGCGTCCGGTCGAGACGGGTACGTGAACTCAATGTGGTCCAGGGTCACCTCACCGCGACATTCAGTCTAAGAAAATACAACAGTCAACATTTCTCATTGATGCCATGACGTGGTAGATATTCGGCGAGCTGAGAAAAAAATAGCACCCAACCACTTCCCTCGACTCGCCAAAAATCATACTAAACCTGTCCATAAATCGCAAGTTGATACACATAAAGGCTCACCCAAATATGGAGGCTACTAAATAATTGCACCCACCATACACTAAATATCTGGGGCTAATTCCAACTCCAGCGCCACCTTTATTATTGAGATTCTGTCATCCAAAACCACCTGATCCGGTTCCTATAATGGCCGACTTCGATTGGCTTACTCGGGTTACTCGTGCAACCCTAACGTGGTATCCGGTTTACGCTGCGCACGCAGTACCACGAAAGTAATCTGAATAGCGATGATCGTGATCACGGATATAAACCCCTTATGTAAATAAATAAATAAATAAAATAAAGTAATCAGTTGTTCAGTGTGTAAATTGTGATGTTCATCGTCTTGATTAAATTATAATTATAGAATGTGGTGACTTTAATGCATATTTAAATTCTTTTGTCGTGTAACGTTTAATCAATTTCTTGTGCTGTAGGGGCCTACGTTCCCAATTGGCTGACACTGCTAATGACGTAATTGCTGGAGTGAATCCTCTCCAAACCGCGATTGCCTCGGGTAGCCTTGAAGATTAACCTTGTTTATCTATGTCAAGAAGCATCACGTGAGCAAATGATCTTGGATGTTCGATTGGTATTCGGGTTACTCGACATACTCGCGTAGCTCAATCGAAGTCGGCCAATGATGTTGGTACAATAGCACCCAATTGGTTTAGCATAATTGGCGACAAACACTTACAGGGCATGTGTAATCACCACCGCCGTTTTCGATTCGTGGCTTTCGGTTAAGCAGATGGAATATGTGTTTTGCCGCCAATCTCGCCTTATAAGCGTCGGGAGCGAAAGAGAAGGTTCGTCCGACAGCAATACTTGTCCTTATCAGCGCCATTGCAACCCTAAAACAGTTATCAGAACATCTAGCTATACATCATAAACTATCACGGTATGTGCGTTTTTATGTATTTTATGCGTGTGCAAAATATATATATATATATATATATATATATATATATATATATATATATTAAAATATATATATATATATATATATATATATATATAACATGTGAAGTGTTTGTTTATTCCATGTACATTTCACAATGGTTATACGTGCCAATGCATGGGATTCGACGCCGCTTAGAAATGCTGATTGTAAAATAAACTAATGATAATGATAATAATATACAAGATAGTCCTACAGTGCTGCCAACTCGCGGCGCGGTCAAAATTAGAGCTAAATGCACTGCGTTCCGCAATGTACGGAATCACTCGACGTTTGTCGCTCGACGCTCGACGCTCGACGCTCGACGCTCGACGCTCGACGCTCGACGCTCGACGCTCGACGCTCGACGCTCGACGCTCGACGCTCGACGCTTGACATTTGACGCATACGCCACTCGCAGCCGTATCCGCATGCCTCATCCGTATATGTTACTTTAGTGTGGGCGTGTGTACGTACGTCATGTGCATGTGCAAATGCTTGACGGACCGTAACAGAATCATCGCAATATAGTCACCCGTCACCGCTTAAGACACTCACTTGAAGATAGTGTCAAATTCGATTTCGCCCGATGACACGAGGTGGGCGCCATAGTAAATGGCGACGACTTGGGAAAATTGTGGGATGCACTGCGATAAACCGAAGAAGAGACCGAACTTAGCCGCCTTCACTCGCTCCTTCCTGCAAGTCACAGTACAGGTGGTTGATACACACGAAGGAACAGAACTAACGTTACTGCATCTCTCAAATTGAAACTACCGAAGAATCGGCGAAGCGGAGTTACCTTTTAAACAACCCACTGAGTAATATGTTTACTCGCGTGCGTGACGGTGTGTTGAGTCAACCGTTGTAATACGATTCGATATCGTCGTGTTCTCTTTGTCTCGCAAACCACAGTTTTGCACCACATATAAGCGTGAGCACCGTGCCTCGCGAACAAAAACACCTAGACATGGTCTTAATTCACACAACGTTGACGGAAGTTTCGACATGCAACTATCGTTGATGAGTGTGTCTACTCAATGCTTATAAAAACATGTAGCTTTATGTCCATAACTTAAAAACTATCATAACGAACCTGATGAAATTGTCGAAGTATGAATTGAACTTGTCTTCAAAATGGGCTTCCACTGTCAACGAAGCCACGGTGCGGATGTTTGAGATTGCCTCTGATGCGATCTGGATCAAGAGTGCAACATGACCCAGAAGGATCTTGTCTGAGAACAACGTGGCAATATTGACAACGCACTTAGTTTGCAGGCCTCACAGGACCGGTGAGCAATTATTGGAATAAGGCCGAACAAGTATGAAATTTTAAGTGGTGTTCTGTCTAATTCCAGTTGTTTTACTGTTTTCTCTATTTGACAAAAAGACAAGCCGAATAAGCCAGTGATGGTTTGGGGGAATTAAAACAATTGTGATTGCCATACCTAGTACCATGGACAAATATTCTAGCCGAGTTTCTCGGCTTATTGTATCGAGAAAAATAAACTGACAAGATCAAACCATACTATATATATATATATATATATATATATATATATATATATATATATATATATATATATATTTATTTATTTATATATATATATATATATATATATATATATTTTTATCTACAATTATATATATATATATATAGTTGTGGAATGGTATACAATTATATATATATATATATATATATATATATATATATATATATATATATATATATATATATATATATATTTTATACGCACTTCACAATTTTAATTGTAGTCCACAAATGTGTGCACTAAAATGTGGCAAACGTGAAAACTATTTGAACTATTTGCCGTATTGTTAAAATTAACTTAGTTTCGTTACTGAAAGCAACATTGTCCGAGGCATAGCCAGTTAGCAAGTCAGGTTATTATTTATGCGCATGACGCAACACAGTGCATAAGGTGGCGCCATCGTAACCAGTGACACTTTTCAAACACCAATAATTTAAAAAGAATGCATAATGTCTAGGTTCTGAGACACATGTGTAGATGGCATGATGTCTTTATGATAATGTAGACCACCATGATATTCCGAGGATGAAATTCCACCTATAAAATATTATACTTGAAAGTGTGAATGTATTGTGAAATATTGTTTGCTAAACGGACTGACGGACTGACGGACTGGCGGACTGACGGACTGACGGACTGACGGACTGACGGACTGACTGACTGACGGAATGACGGACTGACGGACTGACGGACTGACGGACGGACGGACGGACGGACGGACGGACGGACGGACGGGCGGGCGGGCGGGCGGGCGGGCGGACGGGCGGGCGGGCGGGCGGGCGGGCGGGCGGGCGGGCGGGCGGGCGGGCGGGCGGGCGGGCGGGCGGGCGGGCGGGCGGGCGGGCGGGCGGGCGGGCGGGCGGGCGGGCGGGCGGACGGACGGACGGACGGACGGACGGACGGACGGACGGACGGACGGACGGACGCGGGCGGGCGGGCGGGCGGGCGGGCGGGCGGGCGGGCGGGCGGAGCGGCGGACGGACGGACGGACGGACGGACGGCGGACGGACGGACGGACGGACGGACGGACGGACGGACGGACGGACGGACGGACGGACGGACGGACGGACGGACGGACGGACGGACGGACGGACGGACGGACGGACGGACGGACGGACGGACGGACGGACGGACGGACGGACGGACGGACGGACGGACGGACGGACGGACGGACGGACGGACGGACGGACGGACGGACGGACGGACGGACGGACGGACGGACGGACGGACGGACGGACGGACGGACGGACGGACGGACGGACGGACGGACGGACGGACGGACGGACGGACGGACGGACGGACGCGCACGGACGGACGGACGGACGGACTGACGGACGGACGGACGGACGGACGGACGGACGGACGGACGGACGACGGACGGACGGACGGACGGACGGACGGACGACGGACGACGGACGACGGACGGACGGACGGACGGACGGACGGACGGACGGACGGACGGACGGACGGACGGACGGACGGACGGACGGACGGACGGACGGACGGACGGACGGACGGACGGACGGACGGACGGACGGACGGACGGACGGACGGACGGACGGACGGGCAGTGAAACACTTTTTTGGTAAACAAGTATACGTCCGGCCGTGCGCCTACTTATTCCTTGTGCAAATATTAACTTCCGGTCACCAACCTTTCCACCCTGTTCTGTCATATCCATGGTCGATTTTGCGCTTCCTTTTATACCCTCGCCATAGACGTATCCAGCCATGAGCAGTAAAGGAACAAATACGAGCACTGCGAGGCTGAGTTTCCAACTGGCCACAAAGGCAACGCCGAGAGCAACGAGTAGACCGGACATGGCAAAC
>JAODUO010001249.1:0-2500 GCA_025642075.2 Ridgeia piscesae
ATTATCAAACAAAACTCAAAAATATTCTGTACAGAAACTACACGAATAACACATTCACCAGGTGGTGGTATTGAGAAAACATTGTTATTCTTTTAATTATCTGGGAGCCAACAACAATAGTAAACCTTGTCTTATCAGCATTTAACTTTATCCTACTTTCATTCATCAAGGCAATGTCGATGTTTAATGTTGTGTTATGTAATATAATTATTTTGTTAAATAGTGGGTAAGGGTAAATTTTTAGTTATTTTCAAAAAGTATTTATACGGCTAGTTAGGAATGCAACGCAATTGTTGGGACTACAGTAAACATTGAGCACTAGCACACGCGATATTGTTGTTGTTAATTGTTTATATTCGTTTGTGCAATAATTGCCCCTTGGTGTGATAACGCAAAGTGAGTGACCACCAATCGAGAATTACCTGGTGACCACCTGTGTCGGCCAGGTGACCACCGCGGAGGGCGGCCCAGTTTGGACTGGAATACCTGCGGTCAATGAGAGCACATTCGCCCGCGGCATGAACGAGTTGGTGCGTCAGTTGTCACACGTTCTGATTGAGAAATACAAGTCTTTGTCGCCGCCGATGATCCGCCGTCTGATAGCGTACCGCGCGGCTTATCTGGCGCGAGACCTTATCGCCTGGTGAGAGACTGTTGTGAATTGGGATAGTGGACTTGACGTCTCGACACGGCATGCCGGCGTCGGACAGATCCAGACAGATCCCGGCACAAGGACAGCGCCCGCAGACTTGTCGATACAGAACCGACACAGAGAGGGGGCTGACCTTGTCTCACTGGCCCACTTCGTGTGTGTGTGTGTGTGTGTGTGTGTGTGTGGTGTGGTGCGTGCGTGCGTGCGTGCGTGTGTGCGTGTGTGTGTGCGTGCGTGCGCGTGCGTGTGCGTGTGTGTGTGTGTGTGTGTGTGTGCGTGTGTGCGTGCGTGCGTGCTTGCGCGTGTGTGCGCGCGCATGTGTGTGTATGTGTGCGTGCTCGTGCGCGTTTGCGTATGTGTGCTTACGCGCACGCGTGTTTATGCACGCGCACTAACCAATGCTCGCTTGCGTGGACGCACGCACACACGCACACGCACACATGCACATGCACGTACACACGATAAAACTTCGTTGACGGATGTGTCACAAGGCATTTTGTTGCAAACTGCACAATGCCAGACTTCGTCAAGTCTTAAAAAAAATTATCACACTACAGTTTGTCACAACATTAGAGTAGATCATTTTGTGACAAGCCTATAATGATGTTTGGTCGCATTTTCAATGCTAATGTTTTTTAGTTATACTACTGTTGTCACAATCCAGGTAGTGTAATTCATATAATTTTATTACAGATTTTTTATAGCAACCAATATTTATTGTACATTTATTGTAATAATCACATAACCAAAACATTAAAGTATATATTTCTTTCGTTACAAATATGAAGCAAAGAAGGCTTTATCATATTTTGAATTACTATTTGTAATAGTAAATTTTAGTTACACTTTTTATATGATTAACCTACATGAATCATGTCCAAATGGAGTACGCGATTGCGCACTTTGCGTTGTTAATGTAATTATCTAATTAATATATATAACAAAGGCAATTTCATAAGTAATGTAAATGAGTCAGTTGTGCATTTTCTACACCTGTTCTTTGTTCCGACCTGCTTTACCGGAGACACGTCGATGACATTGTTGTGTGTTAGGGCTGAATTACATCTAAATGATAAATAACATTTCGGTTTATGATTAATGATAGTAATAATAATAGTACTGTCCATAAATTAGACATACTTCTAATACCTTAGTTTAAAACATTATTTAAATCGCATTCAAACACTAAGTTTATGTTGAGAAATGTAATGTGTTTTATACTATATATATATTATATATATATATATATATATATATATATATATATATATATATATATACAAGCAAGAAAATGAACTAAGGCATTATATAAGCTCGTTAAATGTTTTGACAATATGCATATGTTTATTTTATCTAATCAAATATACAATGACATTTATTAATCAAACGTGTTTAATGAATAGAAATGTAATTTATGAAATAAAACAATAACTAAGCTATTTTTTTAATTTATATACAGCTGTATATATATATATATATATATATATATATATATATAATATTATTAGCATTATCATGAACGGCATACTGTACATTTATTTCGGGATTGTGCAATCGTAGTAAAAGTAAGAAAATTTCCCTTGGGTTGCCTACGAAGCAGCCGTTGCTTTTGTCGCAAAATTACATTTGTTATAAACCTTCTGGTTTATCTCAAGACATTGCTTTACTTTTCCTCGACCCACAAAACAGACCAACTAGAATCATTCCGTGCACCATATGCACCAATTGTAACGATGAGGCAGTGTGATCAAATGGTATAGGCCCAACCTGCATATCGGGACGACGCGTCATGTGACTCAGTGTTGTTTGGTGACACATTTAATAATTAAAAATATCATATGACGGACA
>JAODUO010001249.1:7500-10000 GCA_025642075.2 Ridgeia piscesae
TGACTTCCTTTTCACATGTTCAAGATATATATTTAACAAAGACACGCGGAAGGTGATTCCCCTCGGTACCACGGAGTTCGCGTGAGAATTCACGGCTATATTATGTTCTACAAGAAAACAGTACCGCCAAAGGCTTTCACGATTCTCATGTTTATACGATTACAAGTTTTTTTTTAAATTGTGAAGCATATCAGTGACGGGGGTTCTTTTTTCTACTTCGTGTGAGTCTACGTCATAGATATGCGTGCACACGGGAACTCTATCCGCCGGGAGTTGTGTACGTATGTAAATGACGGATTCGGATGTCGGACACGGAATGTTGGACACACGAAACCTGGCCTAATATACGAATGTACACACGCGAATATGATAGCGTTGGTTTTTGGGGAGCGAATAGAAATAGGACATAAAAGTAGCCAGTTGACACAAGTTGACTTTGAAGTGACCGCGACAAGTTGGATATCAACAAGTACGAGCAACCTCGATACGAGAATAATGCGAGCTCGCTGAAACGTAAAACGGGGGGTGGTAACTAAGCACCAGTGACGTCATGGGGCAATAAAACAGACGTCTGCTGGGTCGGTTTTTGCGACTTTCCGCGGTGAACGTTCTACGTAATTATTCAGACCCCATCCGAACCACGAAACATGATTGTTTAAACTACTAGCACATTTGTATTATCGTGAAACCATTTCGTGTTTATATATCTAACATATACATCACCCATTGTAGCAATTTGAACACGTGTAGAGTGGCATTATCAATCGCAATACAAATATAATTTCATTGATATATATTTATGTGTGTATGTATATACATATATATATATATACATATATATATATATATACATATATATACATACATATATATATAATATATATACATATATAAAACATATATATATACATATATATATATATAATATATATATATATATATATATAATAATATATATATATATTTATATAAATATATATATATATATATATTATATATATATATATATATATATATTTTTATATATAAAAATATATTTTATATATATATATATATATATATATATATATATATATATATATATATATATATATATATACATATAAATAATGCTTAAAATATTTTTATGCAAATTATTATATGTAATAATTTTTTTTATTTTAGCAATAAATATTTTTTTTATTTCATGAGAGGACACGATCAATAAATATATATATATATATATATATATATATTTTTTTTGATCGTGCAATCCAAGAAAATTTATTATTCAACTATCAAACTTCAGAGGTCCCTTCGACATAATACAATATTTAAGCATTATTGTATGATATAAATGATGACATTCTTTTACCTAAGGTATACTCTAAACCAGTAACATTATATATGTAAAGTATGGTAAACATTTGAGAAAACGTTGTATTACTCGATAAAAAAGAACAAATAACTAAAATGTAGACAATGTAATGCACATTTGTATTTACAAAAGGTAAAATAGGTAACGTCCACATACGCAAGGGACTTATGCAGTGTTATTTAGTGTTATTTCGAAGGATCAAATGAAATGGTATATTCAATATCCACTGTACCAACATTTCATAAAACGTGCTTGAAAACAACCCCTCGTTACATCATCAGAAACAATGTTCATGTTGGTTCAATGCGTAACGGCAGCGCCTTGTTTCCTTGCCCCTGTCTCCTGGGTGCCCTGCCCCTGCCCTTCCCGCCTGCCTTGCTCCTCTGCGCGCCCCGTCTGGGGGTTCCCGGCCCCGGTCTCCCCTCCCCTCGCTTTTTCTCCCTCCCCCCTCTCCCCTCCCTCCCCTCCCCTCCTCTCTCCTCTCCCCTCCTCTCCCCTCCCCTCTCCCTGCCTCCCTCGCCTCGCCTCGCCCCTCCTCTGCCTCTCCGCCTCTTTTGCCTCTCCTCGCCCCGCTGCCTCGCCTCGCCCCCTGCCTCGCCTCGCCCCTGCCCCTCGCCTCGCCCCGCTCCCTCGCCTCTCCTCTCCCTCTCCCTCTCCCTCTCCCTCTCCCTCTCCCTCTCCCTCTCCTCTCGCTCTCGCTCTCCTCCGCTCTCGCTCTCGCTCTCGCTCTCCCTCTGCCCTCCCGCCCCTCGCCTCCGCCTCTGCCTCGCCTCTGCCCTGCCTCTGCCTCCTGCCCCCTGCCTCGCCCCGCTCTGCCTCTGCCTCTGCCTCTGCCTCTGCCTCTGCCTCTGCCTCTCGCCCCTCCTGCCTCTGCCTCTGCCTCTGCCTCTGCCTCTGCCTCTGCCTCTGCCTCTGCCTCTGCCTCTGCCTCTGCCTCTGCCTCTGCCTCTGCCTCTGCCTCTGCCTCTGCCTCTGCCTCTGCCCCTCTGTCTCTGCCTCTGCCTCTGCCTCTGCCTCTGCCTCTGCCTCTGCCTCTGCCTCTGCCCCTGCCTCTGCCTCTGCCTCTGCCTCTGCCTCTGCCTCTCTGCCTCTGCCTCTGCCCCCTCTGCCCCTCTCTGCCTCTCTGCCTCTGCCTCTGCCTCT
>JAODUO010001249.1:25000-42500 GCA_025642075.2 Ridgeia piscesae
ACGGACTTGGTCGAGTTGGAGCATGGCGAGTTGTCAGTGGACGGGTTTGGTCGAGTTGGAGCATGGCGAGTTGTCAGTGGACGGGTTTGGTCGAGTTGGAGCATGGCGAGTTGTCAGTGGACGGGTTTGGTCGAGTTGGAGCATGGCGAGTTGTCAGTGGACGGACTTGGTCGAGTTGGAGCATGGCGAGTTGTCAGTGGACGGGTTTGGTCGAGTTGGAGCATGGCGAGTTGTCAGTGGACGGACTTGGTCGAGTTGGAGCATGGCGAGTTGTCAGTGGACGGGTTTGGTCGAGTTGGAGCATGGCGAGTTGTCAGTGGACGGGTTTGGTCGAGTTGGAGCATGGCGAGTTGTCAGTGGACGGGTTTGGTCGAGTTGGAGCATGGCGAGTTGTCAGTGGACGGGTTTGGTCGAGTTGGAGCATGGCGAGTTGTCAGTGGACGGGTTTGGTCGAGTTGGAGCATGGCGAGTTGTCAGTGGACGGGTTTGGTCGAGTTGGAGCATGGCGAGTTGTCAGTGGACGGGTTTGGTCGAGTTGGAGCATGGCGAGTTGTCAGTGGACGGGTTTGGTCGAGTTGGAGCATGGCGAGTTGTCAGTGGACGGGTTTGGTCGAGTTGGAGCATGGCGAGTTGTCAGTGGACGGGTTTGGTCGAGTTGGAGCATGGCGAGTTGTCAGTGGACGGGTTTGGTCGAGTTGGAGCATGGCGAGTTGGCAGTGGACGGGTTTGGTCGAGTTGGAGCATGGCGAGTTGTCAGTGGACGGGTTTGGTCGAGTTGGAGCATGGCGAGTTGTCAGTGGACGGACTTGGTCGAGTTGGAGCATGGCGAGTTGTCAGTGGACGGGTTTGGTCGAGTTGGAGCATGGCGAGTTGTCAGTGGACGGACTTGGTCGAGTTGGAGCATGGCGAGTTGTCAGTGGACGGGTTTGGTCGAGTTGGAGCATGGCGAGTTGTCAGTGGACGGACTTGGTCGAGTTGGAGCATGGCGAGTTGGCAGTGGACGGGTTTGGTCGAGTTGGAGCATGGCGTGTTGTCAGTGGACGGGTTTGGTCGAGTTGGAGCATGGCGAGTTGTCAGTGGACGGGTTTGGTCGAGTTGGAGCATGGCGAGTTGGCAGTGGACGGGTTTGGTCGAGTTGGAGCATGGCGAGTTGGCAGTGGACGGGTTTGGTCGAGTTGGAGCATGGCGAGTTGGCAGTGGACGGGTTTGGTCGAGTTGGAGCATGGCGAGTTGTCAGTGGTCGAGCTTGGTCGAGTTGGAGCATGGCGAGTTGTCAGTGGACGGACTTGGTCGAGTTGGAGCATGGCGAGTTGTCAGTGGACGGGTTTGGTCGAGTTGGAGCATGGCGAGTTGGCAGTG
The DNA here is from genome assembly GCA_025642075.2 of Ridgeia piscesae. NCBI lineage: Eukaryota > Metazoa > Annelida > Polychaeta > Sabellida > Siboglinidae > Ridgeia > Ridgeia piscesae. Next base: position 26,360 of record JAODUO010001249.1, read on the forward strand.
GACGGGTTTGGTCGAGTTGGAGCATGGCAAGTTGTCAGTGGACGGGTTTGGTCGAGTTGGAGCATGGCGAGTTGTCAGTGGACGGGTTTGGTCGAGTTGGAGCATGGCGAGTTGTCAGTGGACGGATTTGGTCGAGTTGGAGCATGGCAAGTTGTCAGTGGACGGGTTTGGTCGAGTTGGAGCATGGCGAGTTGTCAGTGGACGGGTTTGGTCGAGTTGGAGCATGGCGAGTTGTCAGTGGACGGGTTTGGTCGAGTTGGAGCATGGCGAGTTGGCAGTGGACGGGTTTGGTCGAGTTGGAGCATGGCGAGTTGTCAGTGGACGGGTTTGGTCGAGTTGGAGCATGGCGAGTTGGCAGTGGACGGGTTTGGTCGAGTTGGAGCATGGCGAGTTGTCAGTGGACGGGTTTGGTCGAGTTGGAGCATGGCGAGTTGGCAGTGGACGGGTTTGGTCGAGTTGGAGCATGGCGAGTTGTCAGTGGACGGGTTTGGTCGAGTTGGAGCATGGCAAGTTGGCAGTGGACGAGCTTGGTCGAGTTGGAGCATGGCGAGTTGTCAGTGGACGGGTTTGGTCGAGTTGGAGCATGACGAGTTGTCAGTGCATGGGACGAGCCGTGTCAGGGGGAATTTATATTACATTGGTATTTGACGAGTTGTTTCGTTTGTACAAGACACGTTGTCGGTTGAACTAATAGTGTGTTCACTGTACTAGTGACTGGAGTATTTAGATGCAACTGGGCATATACCATAAATTGTCGCTGGGTGATGGAAACCCCGCAAGGAAAGGTACTGTACACGAAACCACGGGCGGAGAAGAGGTTAGATGGGAAAAGAGGTGAAAATGAGCAGTTTCGAGCTATGGCATTGACTCATCCCGATAGTCGTAGATTGTCTCAGGTTGCACGACGACAAAGACTGTTACCGAAGACTCGACGTAGTATTCAATGTGTAAGACAGTCCGCGACGACACGTCCACCACAGTCGTACATCCACGAGTCGGGAAGAATCTAGTTGGGTCGCGTCGCTATCGCGTCATTTACTGTGCGGCATGTTTACATAATATGTATTTCAGAGCCTGTTGTTTAAACACATGAAAACAACAATCGCACTTGTCCGGCGTGTTTCCACGTCGCCAAGTATTAATACGTGATATGAAAAATACACCGTATCCTTAAACCAATCGTGAACATGCTAATATGAACTTTCCTCCCGTTTTATCAGCACAGAAGAAAGGCTTCAAATTCTACGCGATGTCATTAACGTGTTGAGTGCGAAATAACAATGGCACTGACGAATCACGCCAAATCCGCAACTTTATCGCTCCTGTTCCACGCTAGTAGATGGTCGCGGATTACGAACCAATCTGGCACGCGATCTCAAGTTGTCGTTCTTACAAAGCCGCGAAGGCGCGCGCGCCGGTAACGCTATCAAAACGTTCGGCGGTCGTCAACTGTCACATCAAGAAGAGGGTTATAATTGTTTTCTAATCCGAGAGTCCGACGGCCGACCGTGCGCATGCGCGAGACGGCGGCAAGCCGACGTGCGCTTGCACGTGAGCCGGGCGACAGAGCGGCGTTCTTTGTGTCGCCGAGTCGGCGGCGTGGTGACATCGGGACCGTCCGGTGATGCGATGGCAGTGTCGCGCGTCGCTATTGTGAGCCGTGAGACAACGGGCCGGTTGAAGACTATCGCATTTCCGCGGCGCATACGCTCCATAATGGCGGCCATATTGTTTTGCAATCAGACCATCACCCGCGTCGCTTTGATGACAAGATGAGGGCCGAGATGGCGACACCTGCCGATTGTCGACGACCAACGGCCGACAGACAAGACAAAACAACAGCACTGCTCATGACGACCGACGTTGCCGACGTTTGTACCTGAGCTAAACCCATACTCGCTTTCTCGCGGTCAGATTCATCGGACGACGAACAGATGTTGCGCGGCGAGTTGTCTACGTACACCACTATCAGGCGTGCTCAGTCGCAGATGCCGCGCGGTCGATATCTCGCCAATGATCGCTGTTCCAGCAGAGATTGCAGAATGGCTCTCGCAAGGACCACACGCGATATGTTTATTTGTTGGCGTGAGCGGTAACTTGATCGGTGGAAACATTAGCGTTTTTATTACATACGAGCGATAACCGCGTGTGATGTCGTAAGGTCGCAACTTCCCTTGTCAGCGCGTATTTCTCGACATGTGTTGCTTTGTAAGCTGTCTAAAGCGCAGGGAGATATTATTAATTACACATTGAAATAATGTCCCGGTTTTTTTAACTAATACGATCGATATATGTACAGCCTTTTGTAAAATCTTACCAATTTTAGGGCGAAGTAATCTGATTTTCCTTACAAATTCGCTAACGCTTCCTAATTCCTCATTTACGCCACACACGCAGCCGGAAGTACTACCAATTTTGGTAGATAACTATTATGTAACATCACATCAGAACTCATGTACAAGAACATTTTAAACATGAGAACGGTTTAAATTTACAATTTTTCCTATGTAAAAATATGTCTTATTTTTGGATATATTGGTGCATTATCGGGTCCTCTCTGAAAAATAGCAATTAAAATTGAAATCGCCTGATTGTACGTCGTAATTCAGGAATAATACGGGAGGTGTTTCCACAAGACACCGAGCGGGGCTCCCGGTGACTTGTGGGAAGACATGCCGACGGCCCACCTGCGACCGCCGTCACATCAAACGGAAGTCCCCCAGTGGCGAATCGCCGCGGGCTTTGCGTTGGGTTTCTGTGCAACTTTTTTGAAAATTTGAAAGTTTTTTGGTCGATTCGTTGCATGTTCGCAAACTGTGTGTTGGCGATTGTCTGCCATACGAGCCCCCGGGCATCCGGGCATCAGGGCATCAGGGCATGTTATTTCAGGCCGTCGATCAATCCCGTCTCATTCACGAAGCAGTGCTCCGCAAATGATTGATCTCGCAAGAGAGCGAATCAGTTTGCTAAAAAAAACACGTTGCTCGATATTGTAACATCTTTCGTCCTTTTTCAACTTGTGAGTATCGGCGAAACGTTGTTTTATTGTGAAACACAAATATCTGCTAGTAATACCCTCGTCTGACACACGTGACGTCACTGCATGGACTGTGTGTGTGTGTGTGTGTGTGTGTGTGTGTGTGTGTGTGTGTGTGTGTGTGTGTGTGTGTGTGTGTGTGTGTGTGTGTGTGTGTGTGTGTGTGTGTGTGTGTGTGTGTGTGTGTGTGTGTGTGTGTGTGTGTGTGTGTGTGTGTGTGTGTGTGTGTGTGTGTGTGTGTGTGTGTGTGTGTGTGTGTGTGTGTGTGTGTGTGTGTGTGTGTGTGTGTGTGTGTGTGTGTGTGTGTGTGTGTGTGTGTGTGTGTGTGTGTGTGTGGTGTGTGTGTGTGTGTGTGTGTGTGTGTGTGTGTGTGTGTGTGTGTGTGTGTGTGTGTGTGTGTGTGTGTGTGTGTGTGTGTGTGTGTGTGTGTGTGTGTGTGTGTGTGTGTGTGTGTGTGTGTGTGTGTGTGTGTGTGTGTGTGTGTGTGTGTGTGTGTGTGTGTGTGTGTGTGTGTGTGTGTGTGTGTGTGTGTGGTGTGTAATTCAAACCCAACTCGCTTAAAATGAATACCGACCTGGCAACTAAGTTCACTGACCAATGTAGTCAAAGTTAAGAAACTAAGAGAGAACCGACACATTACTAAAGATACACGAACCCAAAGCCCCTACATAGCCGACCACCACATTCGTCACGTTACTCTCCCAAAGCTACTGACAAATGCCATGACAAATACCAACATGTTGTCACTTATTCTGATGAAATGTTAATTAAAACATCCCTACCTTAACATAGATGATGTGGCGTTGGCGTTCAACCAGTAACTTCATAACATGTAACGTAGCGTATTACAATTTATAAATCCACCGTGGGAAGTGGCATTTCCCCAGTGCAAAATCCACTAGATTACTTACTTTGGTTACAGTGAGGATTACAGCCGGGGCAAACGTTTGGCGGAAAGTTGAAGGGGTGATGTGAGATAGACGCACATCACGTAAACGTAAAGGAAATGTGCTCAGCTCTGTGTTACACTGGCACTAGAGACGATGGCACTAGAGACGATGGCACTAGAGACGATGGCACTAGAGACGACGGCACTAGAGACGACGGCACTAGAGACGACGGCACTAGAGACGACGGCACTAGAGACGACGGCACTAGAGTCGACGGCACTAGAGACGATGGCACTAGAGACGATGGCACTAGAGACGATGGCACTAGAGACGATGGCACTAGAGACGATGGCACTAGAGACGACGGCACTAGAGTCGACGGCACTAGAGACGATGGCACTAGAGACGATGGCACTAGAGACGATGGCACTAGAGACGAGCACTAGAGCGAGGCACTAGAGACGATGGCACAGAGACGATGCACTAGAGACGATGGCACTAGAGACGATGGCACTAGAGACGATGGCACTAGAGACGATGGCACTAGAGACGATGGCACTAGAGACGATGGCACTAGAGACGACGGCACTAGAGACGACGGCACTAGAGACGACGGCACTAGAGACGACGGCACTAGAGACGACGGCACTCATAACATGTAACGTAGCGTATTACAATTTATAAATCCACCGTGGGAAGTGGCATTTCCCCAGTGCAAAATCCACTAGATTACTTACTTTGGTTACAGTGAGGATTACAGCCGGGGCAAACGTTTGGCGGAAAGTTGAAGGGGTGATGTGAGATAGACGCACATCACGTAAACGTAAAGGAAATGTGCTCAGCTCTGAGTTACACTGGCACTAGAGACGATGGCACTAGAGACGATGGCACTAGAGACGATGGCACTAGAGACGACGGCACTAGAGACGACGGCACTAGAGACGACGGCACTAGAGTCGACGGCACTAGAGACGATGGCACTAGAGACGATGGCACTAGAGACGACGGCACTAGAGACGACGGCACTAGAGTCGACGGCACTAGAGACGATGGCACTAGAGACGATGGCACTAGAGACGATGGCACTAGAGACGACGGCACTAGAGTCGACGGCACTAGAGACGATGGCACTAGAGACGATGGCACTAGAGACGATGGCACTAGAGACGATGGCACTAGAGACGATGGCACTAGAGACGATGGCACTAGAGACGATGGCACTAGAGACGATGGCACTAGAGACGATGGCACTAGAGACGATGGCACTAGAGACGATGGCACTAGAGACGATGGCACTAGAGACGATGGCACTAGAGACGATGACACTAGAGACGATGGCACTAGAGACGATGGCACTAGAGACGATGGCACTAGAGACGATGGCACTAGAGACGATGGCACTAGAGACGATGACACTAGAGACGATGACACTAGAGACGATGGCACTAGAGACGATGGCACTAGAGACGATGGCACTAGAGACGATGGCACTAGAGACGATGGCACTAGAGACGATGGCACTAGAGACGATGGCACTAGAGACGACGGCACTAGAGACGACGGCACTAGAGTCGACGGCACTAGAGACGATGGCACTAGAGACGATGGCACTAGAGACGATGGCACTAGAGACGATGGCACTAGAGACGATGGCACTAGAGACGATGGCACTAGAGACGATGGCACTAGAGACGATGGCACTAGAGACGATGGCACTAGCAGAGAAACAACTGGAGAAGGTCCAGGTTTGCGAAAAACAACCTGGTAAGAACAATAAGAGTTAAGAGAGCTGACAAAAGAAAATGGATGAAATGAGAGTGGAGGTTGGACTGAAGGAAAGTTCTAAGAAGAAATTGGTTAGGAGTACATGGGCTGGTCATGTAGAAAAAGTGGGTGATGACAAATGGTGGAGAGGAAATGAAGGCGAGGAAGACCGAAATTGAGATGGGGGATTACGTTAAAACTGACCTAGAATGAGTGGGAAAAGAATGTGTAGTATGATAGATAGATAGATAGATAGATAGATAGATAGATAGATAGATAGATAGATAGATAGATAGTAGATAGATCGATATATAGATAGATATGATAGATAGATAGATAGATAGATAGATAGATAGATAGATAGATAGATAGATAGATAGATAGATAGATAGATAGATAGATAGATAGATAGATAGATAGATAGATAGATAGATAGATAGATAGATAGATAGATAGATAGATAGATAGATAGATAGATAGATAGATAGATAGATAGATAGATAGATAGATAGATAGATAGAAGGAATTGGAGACTGCTGAAAGAAAAATCGAGAGAACGTAGTAAGAGAAAAGTGAGAGGAAGAAAAAATGAAATCAAATGCAATATGACCCTAGTCTAGTAACTGGACAACTGTTATTTTTGAATTCTTAATAGCCATTAGCTATCATGCACATTGAGAATAATGATATTTTCATCGTTCTGTCAACTCTTACGCTGCAGCCAGCGACAGAAGTGGAGAATTCCTAACTTAATCCTATTTGAATGATGCCAATTGTTTTGCGAAAGTGTAGGACTAGGAAGGAAAATCTTACACAGGCATCCTGAAACCCACCGTACTTTGTGTTTCTATGAATCAGGCAGCCATTTATTGGTTCTCCGCTCCACACCATCCTAATTTTGTTCCGGGATTGGGGGGCACGGCCCCTGGTCCCCCTCTGGCTACGCCACTGGTTGTTATGTGACTTCACTGACCCATTGTTTGAAGTACAATACATGTATTGTCTAGTTGTATGAAATATCTCCTTATGAAGACAAATTTTTCATCCAATGCTGATTTGGGTTGTTGATACAGTTTACAATACAATAAAATCCATTAATTTCGCATAATTAAAAAGACTGATGGCAACAGAAACTTAAACCGTTTTGCGGTTAGTTTTGCACGCGAGACACCTGAAATGACGTCCCTACGGCAGGGTCTCAAACATTGGACAAATTACACGACTTTCATTGACTGAAACAGAACGAGCCTTCCTAAGAACTTGTTGTTCGCGCAATTTAGTGATGTCTCTCTGAATATCTCCAATTATTTTGGAGCTGACACGTACAATCTTCTGTAAGCTGTTCTTATTCTTAACACGCAGGTTGAAATAACAGCAGATAAATAAAAAAAGAACATTCTCGATAAAAATTTGTAAAACATACTTAAAATCGTTTTATAATAAATATATATAATAATAATAATAATAACTTCTTATGCGCCAATATCCTCGAAAATCAAGCTCAGTGGCGCGACAAAACCAAGGGGTTAAGCAATTGCGTAAACGTAGAACAGTGCGTGAGTCGTTGGTGGATGGACGAAGGTTCTAGGAAGCTAAGGAGGATAGGCAGCATTAAAGAGATATGTTTTTAGACGTCGGCGGAAGGAAACTATATTACCTTCCGACTTGACACTGACAGGAAGCGAATTCCACAGAGTTGGTGCAGCAACCGAGAAAGCTCGGGTCCCAGCTTTCGTCTTAACCCGAGGAATGTAAAGTGGGTTACTACTGGTTGAGCGTAGCTCTCTGGAATTCCTTGCTGGAGTTAGCATTGAGTTTAGATATGTTGGTTGTTTAGATGCGAGTGCTTGATAGGATATTGTGCAAATCTTGAAAATAATGCGATAATGCACAGGGAGCCAGTGCAATGATTTTAGAAGCGGCACCGAGCTAGAAAAACGAGGAGAACGGGTAACTACCCTTGCCAAGCAGTTCTGGACACGTTGAAGTCTTGCAATATCCTTGTTCGCAGTATTGTAAAGGAGGGAATTGCAGTAGTCAAGTCTGCTGCTTACTAGAGCTGTCGCGATGGTTTTAGCAACAGAAAGTGATAAAAATCTGCGAATACGACGAAGATCACGGATATGGTAGAAACAGCAACGGCATGTTTTTGATATGTGCTGTTTGAAATTGAAGCTTTCGTCAAAGTTAACTCCGAGATTTGAAACGGAGGGGGCTGGTGTTAGACTCTGATTTAGGATATGTGTCGGGAAAAGCCGTCGAGTTTTGCACGCTGCGTTACGGTACCAATGATGATAAATTCGGTCTTGTTTGCATTTAACTTTAGTTTACTATTTTTCATCCAAAGGGAGACATCTTGGAGACAATCCCTGAGCTGGTTTAAGGAGCGGCAAGCATCTGGTGTAGTCAACGAAATGTAGATTTGGGTGTCATCGGCATAAAGGTGATGATCTAAGTTGTGACCTTGGATAACAGAGCTTAAAGGTGTTGTGTATAAAGTGAAAAGCAAAGGCCCCAAAACAGAACCCTGTGGGACACCACATGACGTAGGCAACATGTCTGAAAAGCAGTTACCTATTTTAATGGCTTGCTGTCTGTCAGTAAGATATGAAGTAAACCAGCTCAGGGCTGTGCCAGATATGCCATGTTGATAGACGTGTAATGAGAATATTGTGGTCGATGGTGTCGAAAGCGGCGGATAGGTCAAGCAGGGTCAGGGCGGTAACTTTTCCATTGTCGATGTTGAGGTTAATGTCATTGTGTACTTTTAAAAGAGCAGTTTCTGTAGAATGAAATTGTTTATATGCAGACTGCGACACATTGGATAGACCATTTTTGTAGATGTGAGATCTGAGACGATTAGCTACAACCTTTTCAAGTATTTTTGAGATGAAACTTAGGTTGGAAATAGGTCTGTAACTGTTTAATTCTTCTTTAGGCAGAGTTGGTTTCTTAAGAACTGGATTAACATGGGCACATTTATAATCGTCAGGGAAAAAGCCGTAGCATAAAGATGCATTTATGATATCTGTTATTGGTTTAATTAATACGTCAAGGCATGCTTTCAGTAGTATGGTGGGGATTGGATCAAGGTCACACGATTTACTTGGGGATGACATGATGATTTTTCTCACTTCAGTAGTTGTAGCTGGTTCAAACGATGCAAGTTGAAAATTTAGTTGTGGAAAGTCTGCATGAACCGTGTGCGGAGTATGACCTGTGAAAGTTGATTGTATAACACTAATTTTGTCTTTAAAATGACTCGAAAAAGAGTTACACAATGACTTGATTGATGCATGAGTTGGTAGAGAAGGAGCAGGCCGCCTGTGTAAGATTTTATTGATGCATTCCCATAGCTGTTTTGGCGTAGCAGAATTTGTTGATACCATGTTCTCATAATAATGCGACTTTGCTTTTGACATTTCTCGGTTGCATTGATGACATTGCCGGGTATAGCGTGATCTGTCTAAAGATGAACGAGATTTTCGCCACACACGTTCCAAATAACGACGGCGCTGTTTAGATTTGATTATTTCCGGGGTCATCCACGGAGCTGGCGGTTTTTGCGACACATATTTAGTTTTAATGGGTGCATGTTTGTCAAGCAATGTTTTAAGTATTTGATGGTACTGTTTGTACAATTCTGATAAATGTTCTCTGGGATGTGTGACGAGGTTGGACGTGGTGATATCTGCCATAAATGCTGCAATGTTGATACTGTGAAAGGCTCTGTAAAACACATTATGTTTGGACACGGCAGGGGCTGTACGAACTTTAAGATTAGCAATTACTGTATTATGGTCAGACAAGCCATCTACAACTGTGGGTGTCTGGATGTTTTTGCAAGAGGAGCGAGTTATTATGATGTCGAGCCAATGGCCATGTATTTTGTTGGGAAATTTACATGTTGTGTTGTGTCAAATGATGCTAGAATGTCATTAAATGTAGTAGTTGTTGCAGATGGTGTGTCCAAATGAAGATTAAAGTCGCCAACAATATAAAAATCTGAGTGTATGGTTACAACATTTTCCAAAAGATCCTGGAACTGTTCAACGAAATTAGCTGGATGACCTGGAGGGCGATAAATGCAAATGAAATGACCAGAGAAACAGGAATTTGATATGTTCAGACACATTGACTCAAAGGTGGTATAGTTAGGGCTGGGCTGAAGGTTTACTTTAAACTGTTTTGAAACAAGAAAACCAACACCACCACCTCGACCAACTGGTCGTGGTTTATGGTGGAAGACGTAACCGGGAGGGGAAATGTCGGCAATACATGAGGCTGTGTCATGGGGTCTGAGCCAGGTCTCAGTGACAGCAAGGATATCAATTGTTATCGAAATTATAAGATCAGTGAGAGAGGCAGTTTTACCACGAATGGAACGAATGTTAGTGGTGGCCAGGCGAATGTTGTGCCTGACCACCGGTCCAGGATTTAGATTTACATCACCAGCTAGCAGCAGGATCAATGACAATTTAAATGTTGGCGTGGAACGGGGGATTGGCAGTAATTTTCGGTTGAAACAGAGATTAAGGCATGGCAGACTATGTAGATATGTTAAGGATTCTTGTGTGCTTATATATTTTGAGGGCGTTGAGATGACATCTGACCAGTGCGCTAGTTTGCTACACAAGGTAAAATCATGGCTTCTAGAAGCTGCAGAACAGCATAACAGTAAAACACTGAATAAGAACAGTGGTGACATTTGACAAAATCTGCTCAAGTTGTAAAATTAGTGTATCATAAAATAGTAAGAGCTTGAGAACAATCAGATGTTATAAAATAGTGTAAATGTCCCAATGCGCTGTATGGGTCAACAGCACTAAAACTTAATAAAATTATAAATAAATAGATGAGAGGTCACACTGATTATAAAATTGTGTTGACCTTAAATCAGCCTACTTCTCAAATATAAAACAATATTATATATATAACCAGTTGTTAAATAAAAATGATATGTATATAAAATAAAGCATTGAAAAATATCACATAGACATAATCAAGTTGATACAATAATCTATTTAAAAGGCTAAATACAGACCGTTTAATTCTTCGCGCTCAGCAAGCCTGTGCGATGTAATAAGACGTTTAGTGCCCGGGCAAATGAAATGTGCAGAGGTCTTCACCCCCAGGGCGATTCTGGGTATAAAGAAAACGTCTTGAAAAGGCCTGTTAGTCAACAGTTTATAAGGTTTACCCTGTCTTTGTATGGTGACTGTACTAGCGCGAAAAATTAAATCGGGCTGTATTATCGCCCACAATGTTATAAACGTACAATTTCGGCGGTGTAACTGGTATAATTTACAAGAGTGCCTGCATATCCAAATAAAGTAGAGTGTTGGTCTTTAAGCTGCATCAATGTCAAACACAGAAATGCAGAATTTTGGATTACAAATGTATAATTTGAAAGGAGCAGTGAAAATAAACATGTACCACCTTACGCCACCTAGCGTTTTTATCAACATAAAATGAGTTTAGTGTTCTAAGAAAACACAGGTGCTGCTGACATTCTTGACAATGATTCCAAGGTTGTCTGTGTTTTCCTTTTTATAAAACACTGTACCTAAGTGTTTGTACTTGGTGACAGTTTCGACCTCCTGATCACGAATGGTGTTTTTTCTCTCACGACTTTGACTGTATTTTCTGAAATCTATTACTAACTCCTTCGTCTTTCATACATTAAACTTTAAACAGCAGTTACCAAACAACTCACACTTGTTGTGAACCACAGAGAAGTGAAAGTAAGACACTGTCATCAACAACTTTAACTAACAACCTGTCTGCCTGTGCACTTCTACGGCTTAAGAGACCACAATCCTGAGTTTGTACATGCATAGTTATAAGGAATATTGCATCCACAACATTTCCGTCAAAGTTAATATAGATCCGGTAACTGTTTGTGTGAACCAAGCATTCAACAGTATATTGTTTTGCGAGCCGAAGCTGTTATTTATACAAATCAGAAAATATATGTTTCGTAGGTAATCGTAAATATTATGTACAGGGCTTCTTTGAATCACACTTACTCAACAAATGAATAATACTGTTTAATCGTCATGAGAAACAACGTCCACATTTCAGATACAAGACTGTGATACTAGGATTTTACCAACGCCGCATACAACCAGCGGAAACCCAGCGTCACAATAGGTATATAGAGTGAAGTATTCTATTCGGGGTTCGTTTTGTCTGTCTTTCCCCTCCATTTAAAATCATCGTGATCATTTCCGGTTATATTAACCCCAATTGGTGATCCACATGCTTGTTCAAATTATTTGACCTCCAGACAAAGAAGAATTTTTTCTGTCAAAAATGTATTAAATTATGTTTTGCCAACATTATACACACACACACATATATATATATATATATATATATATATATATATATATATATATATATATATATATATATATATATATATATATATATATATATTTTTATGATCGATATAGTCAGGTTTGAGCATTGACGAATGAAATAGTTTCTTATGAGCCAGGTGCAGTCGTCTCAATGGATCGTCGCCATCTTACATCGTCGACGTCGACTTCACATTTGTGTTCAATGCAACACTGTTGATCAGATATATTTAACGCACTTGTCACAACGCTCTTTTAACAACATCGTCGGCGATAACCATCAGCTGATGTATTCACGCAAGAATGCTGGTGTCTATATATAGATATCGATAGGAACAACCGATAGCGCTTAATTTGTTACGTGATACAGGCAACAGACTGCCGAGGGTCAACCAGTTCACAGTCCTCACATGGGGCCTATACCAACCATCGGCGACGATTTGAGGAAAACAAATCGCCAGTTCTCATCACGAAGTTTCTGTGATTCTAAATTGTTATTGGTGAATATAGTGTAGGCGTTATTACCGCTCTAATGGCGCTGGTTGTTATTCGTGTTTGGCGTGTGATAACGACGCTGCTGACGGCGCGAATATGTGGCGCAGTTGAAGTAGGTAGGTTGTAAACCGTGTGACTGGGAACACTGCGGTTGACGGTGGAGTGATATTGCAAGTTTCCAGCCATAGTCTGTTGTCATGGAGATATATAATTATGTTCACGTGAAACTTTGAGATATGTTTGCATTTGGCCATCTTATTTTTTTTATCCTTTTATCAGTGTTCAACACAAGCATCCACTTTTTCAGAACATAACAATGTTGTTTTGTAATCCAGTTTAAAGTTCCACCGTAAGTTTGAAATACACACACACACACGCACACACGCACACACACGCACACACAGCACACACGCACGCACACACGCACGCACGCACACACACTCACACACACACACACACACACACACACACACACACACACACACACACACACACACACAACAACATACATACAACATAATAACAACATACATACACACACATACATACACACACACACACACACACACACACACACATCACACACACACACACACACCTGCACGCGCACACGCGCGCATACACACACACGAGATAATAATTTTTATTGAAATAACAAATAGGTCAATCAACCTGCCACATACCTTAAAATTACAATTTCTTACTTTTCACGAATACAAATTCTCACCGCCCCAAAAATATAAGGACAATGAAAAACATAAAATGGCGACGTGGTACATCTGGTAGCAACTATCGTGAAATCACGTTATGCATTATAGATTACATTATAAAGTATATTATGAATTATAATTATAAATTATGTATTATGGGCAGGCACAATTGTAGATAGAAAAGTGTGGAAATTGGTGATGTGGTCGTCTGCCCATGCAGGCCGACGACCTCCGATCACGGGTGAGAGAGCGAGTGAGCGAGTGAGCGAGTGAGCGAGTGAGTGAGTGAGCGAGTGAGTGAATGAGTGAGTGAGTGAGTGAGTGAATGTGTAAATGGGTGAGTGAGTGAATTGTAGCAATATCGAAAATGCACGTATGCATTAGTAGAATGAATAGGTGAGTGAGTGAGTGAATGGGTGAGTGAGTGAGTGGATGAGTGAGTGAGTGGGAAAATTACTGCGCGAGTGACGGAATGAGTGAGTGAATGAATAGGTGGTGGAAATGGTGATGTGGTCGTGCATGAGGTGAATGATAGGGTGAGAGAGCGAGTGAGTGAGTGAGCGAGTGAGCGAGTGAGTGAGTGAGCGAGTGAGTGAATGAGTGAGTGAGTGAGTGAGTGAATGTGTAAATGGGTGAGTGAGTGAATGAGCGATTGAAAAAATTACTGCACGAGTGATGGTGAGTGAGTGAATGGTGAGTGAGTGAGTGAATGGGTGAGTGAGTGAGTGGATGAGTGAGTGAGTGGTGAATAGCGAGTGAGGAATGAGTGAGTGAATGAATGGTGAGTGAGTGAGTGAGTGAATGGGTGAGTGAGTGAGTGAGTGAGTGAGTGAGTGAGTGAGTGAGTGAGTGAGTGAGTGAGTGATAGGTCTAATTTAACGGTTTTAATGAATTTATTTTAGTGCTGAAGTATGTTTCGTTGTGAGAGTGTGACAGGTCACATGACTTCATCATGTTTTCAAAGGCGATAATCAGCTCGGGCTCCGACTACTGGTGACATATGTGCAATAAATATTACGTCATTGCGCTCCCTGAATGATCTGCTTTCATTTTATTATTTGGGGCTTGAACGACAGCCCTTTCAATTCAGTAAACTTTGAAATATTGAATTCAAAAGTTGTTTTATTTGGTTAAACTATATTTGTGTGTAAGTCCACTATTACGGTTTATGCAGTGTAATACAATTTCACACTATATGCGAAATAGCAAACTGCCTTTAAATCAATCGACTATTTGAATTCAATAAATTGACTTGCCCTTTACACGGAAGTAACCTGCTAATGCTGGATATGCGCTATACATAGTAAACATGCCCGGAGCCAACTGAGGAACTTCGACTGGGCCTTGTCAATAATACAGTAATAATGTATTTGGTTATATCAAACAAAAACTATAAAACTTATTTACACAAATATTGTTCGATCGATTATTTGCAAAACAAATTAAAAATATGAAAGATCACATGAAGTCATCTCATTGAGGATGAGTAATAAAAAAGCTGAATTTCTTTGGCAATTTTGATTTAGATTGTTTTGCTGTGCCTTTGTGGGAAGTCGCCTGATTCCATCATCAACCAAGGGCTCGTGCGATATGTAACGAAGAAGGGAAATATAATTTGATTACAGTGCCAACACCGACCGAGAACCCGTGTAAAGTAGAGGAATCTTCTAGTTCGATTCCAGCACAAACACCGCTCACGAAGCCGGGTAACGGAGAGGCGCAATTTAATTCGATTCAACTAGGAACAGAGGCGGTAACGGAGAGGGGCGCCCACCCGCTGTGGTCGCTCCCCGAAATCGCCTTTGTGCGGTCGTAGGACCTCACTACCATATGCTCCTCGATTAAATTAATTATATCAATACGACACCTGCAGACGGGCGCATCGAATTCGCGAAATTGTCGAAATATGATTGCCACTTCCGCAAACAAATAGAGGACGTCTTTGGCGGCGTCCTTTGAGCGGCGATCGGTTGCACCTCGACAACAGCGCGACTTAATAACGGTCGTTGTCTTGCGCGTTATTGGATTTGGGATAATCTTTCCGGTCGCGTTTGTGTGCGCGCGACGGGGAACGCTTTAATGGGGATTTCATCGCCTGCCCGCGCACTTGTCACGCAGCGCGATTGGCCAGCGTACGTGCGAGTGGGCTTGTGGTGCGGGTTTCGTGACGCGCGCTTTGATATACGAAGCGACGTCGTCGAAACTCGAAACGATTCGCCGTTAATTTCATCGGATATTGGCTGGCGACAAAGGCGACACTCTGGTTTCGCGCGTCGTCGTGCGCCGGTGAAAGTGCTTGTCAACAAAGCACGCGTCGATAAAAGTCGACTTAGCAAATCGTAATGACCGTAGAGGCCTAATTAGGAAAAGATCTCGCTTTGCACCAATCTGCCGCAATCAGGCGTCCTAATGTAGAAGTCGGTGTGTTTGGCGCACGACGAAGCGACAGCGAATGAAACCGTGAGCCGAAGACGTCACGTCGTCACGAAGGCTTCATCGGCGCTTATCGATCGAGAGCGCACGGGCAATTAGCGACATGATCGATGCCGGTAGACGTTCGATAGATACGGCCGCCGCTCGGCCAAGACGCGGGCGGGCGATCGTCTTGACGGATAAGACGGCGGGGAAAGTGTTCGTTTTATCAGCTACTCTTCCACTCATTAGGCGCATTCATAGAGTTCTAATGATCGGCGCGACACGCAGCCTGCTTCCGTCGCCGCCATTACGCCGAGACCGTCCCCTCTCTAATTCGCGCCAGCTCGGCGGCTAATCGCTTTGAACTCGCCCGTCGTTCGCCGCGCGATTGTTGCACGTGACGCGCCGACGTAAAAGTAAATATACTTTAATTGTCGGTTGCGCGCAACGCGATGAGGTCTTGATTGG
>JAODUO010001249.1:47500-52500 GCA_025642075.2 Ridgeia piscesae
ATGATAATAACACGTTTGACAAACCTGAGAAATGTGTCTTTAAAATTTAAGTTGTCATTAAATATTACTCCTGAATTCCGTGTTGAAAATGCAGACATAGCATGTTGACTAGGTATATAGGGAAAACATTCTTATTTTTTCACGGTGTCTGGGTGCCAATAGTAAGAAACTCTGTATTATCTGCATTTAGCTTTAATCTGCTTTCGGTCATTCAATGAACAATGTCATCGAGACAAAGTTTCAATTTTCTTGTTTTCGCAAGGAAGAGTTAGCATCTGGAATACTAATGGCACGTATTTCCCATAAACGACAACATCGGCGCGCTGTAAATATATGACAACATGTGTTTATAGCTTGTACAAAGTGTTAATACAGAGGTTCTTACACTTTTCACTGACACGTCGGTCTCACATGTACATTCGGGTCACCAAACAATTACAAAAACCAATTCTTTCCCCCACGTCACACGTGGCCTTGATACCGACTGCGACAATGTGTTTGCCTCTAGTTGCGTCAATGGTCGTTGTTTCACGGGAGTTTTTGTCAACACCGTCATAATAGGTATACATATCTTCCTACGCAGTAATCACAGTGATTCAATTAAAACGTGTACTGTGTAATAAAACAGCGCGTCCAAATGAGCGTGGGTAGTGGAATGAAAGGTAAAGTGTTGATTGTTCGGGGTTGACAACGTCAGGCGCACTAACAAAGCGACAACTCCATAGCTTACTAAGACTGACAGTTCAGCCAACAAGGAGGCGGCATGGTCGGTGCCTACTTAAGATGGACAGTTGAACAGACATGTCCGCAACTTTGTACTTAAGATGGACAGTTGAACAGACATGTCCGCAACTTTGTACTTAAGATGGACAGTTGAACAGACATGTCCGCAACTTTGTACTTAAGATGGACAGTTGAACCGACATGTCCGCAACTTTGTACTTAAGATGGACAGTTGAACCGACATGTCCGCAACTTTGTACTTAAGATGGACAGTTGAACCGACATGTCCGCAACTTTGTACTTAAGATGGACAGTTGAACAGACATGTCCGCAACTTTGTACTTAAGATGGACAGTTGAACCGACATGTCCGCAACTTTGTACTTAAGATGGACAGTTGAGCCGACATGTCCGCAACTTTGTACTTAAGATGGACAGTTGAACCGACATGTCCGCAACTTTGTACTTAAGATGGACAGTTGAACCGACATGTCCGCAACTTTGTACTTAAGATGGACAGTTGAACAGACATGTCCGCAACTTTATACTTAAGATGGACAGTTGAACCGACATGTCCGCAACTTTGTACTTAAGATGGACAGTTGAACCGACATGTCCGCAACTTTGTACTTAAGATGGACAATTGAACAGACATGTCCGCAACTTTGTACTTAAGATGGACAATTGAACCGACATGTCCGCAACTTTGTACTTAAGATGGACAATTGAACCGACATGTCCGCAACTTTGTATTTCAGATGGACAATTGAACAGACATGTCCGCAACTTTGTACTTAAGATGGACAATTGAACAGACATGTCCGCAACTTTGTACTTAAGATGGACAATTGAACCGACATGTCCGCAACTTTGTATTTAAGATGGACAATTGAACATACATATCCGCAACTTTGTACTTAAGATGGACAATTGAACAGACATGTCCGCAACTTTGTATTTAAGATGGACAATTGAACCGACATGTCCGCAACTTTGTATTTAAGATGGACAGTTGAACCGACATGTCCGCAACTTTGTACTTAAGATGGACAATTGAACAGACATGGCCGCAACTTTGTACTTAAGATGGACAGTTGAACCGACATGTCCGCAACTTTGTACTTAAGATGGACAGTTGAACCGACATGTCCGCAACTTTGTACTTAAGATGGACAGTTGAACCGACATGTCCGCAACTTTATACTTAAGATGGACAGTTGAACCGACATGTCCGCAACTTTGTACTTAAGATGGACAGTTGAACCGACATGTCCGCAACTTTGTACTTAAGATGGACAGTTGAACCGACATGTCCGCAACTTTGTACTTAAGATGGACAATTGAACAGACATGTCCGCAACTTTGTACTTAAGATGGACAATTGAACCGACATGTCCGCAACTTTGTACTTAAGATGGACAATTGAACCGACATGTCCGCAACTTTGTATTTCAGATGGACAATTGAACAGACATGTCCGCAACTTTGTACTTAAGATGGACAATTGAACAGACATGTCCGCAACTTTGTACTTAAGATGGACAATTGAACCGACATGTCCGCAACTTTGTATTTAAGATGGACAATTGAACATACATATCCGCAACTTTGTACTTAAGATGGACAATTGAACAGACATGTCCGCAACTTTGTATTTAAGATGGACAATTGAACCGACATGTCCGCAACTTTGTATTTAAGATGGACAGTTGAACCGACATGTCCGCAACTTTGTACTTAAGATGGACAATTGAACAGACATGGCCGCAACTTTGTACTTAAGATGGACAGTTGAACCGATATGTCCGCAACTTTGTACTTAAGATGGACAGTTGAACAGACATGTCCGCAACTTTGTACTTAAGATGGACAGTTGAACAGACATGTCCGCAACTTTGTACTTAAGATGGACAGTTGAACCGACATGTCCGCAACTTTGTACTTAAGACGGACAGTTGAACAGACATGTCCGCAACTTTGTATTTAAAATGGACAATTGAACCGACATGTCCGTAACTTTGTATTTAAGATGGACAGTTGAGCCGACATGTCTGCAACTTTGTACTTAAGATGGACAATTGAACCGACATGTTCGTAACTTTGTACTTAAGATCGACAGTACAGCCATCAGTGAAATGGTAGATTTATATAGGCTACTTAGACTGATAGTTCATCCACCAAGGAAGCGACAGGCTTAAGATAGACAGTTCCGTCGTCAAGGGAACGACAGATTCGTAGCCTATTAAGACTGACCGTTCAAGTATTAAAAAAGCGATCCACTTGCAATATACAATGGAGCGTTGAAACTGACTGCATAGCAGAAATCCAGCAGATACTAAAAACGCGAAAATACGATAGAAAACATAATGGATAAACAGTGCGGAAAATCCCTTGCAACGAACGCTTTATGAGAAAACTAGCCCATCGGATATTGAAGGAAAATCTAGTATATAGTATATACCGCCAGAAACTTTTGAAAATTGCGGTCTCGATGTCCCATCTCCACCGACCTGAAAAAATATGCTAGCAAACTAAAATCTCCCTTCTGGAAAAAGGCTGTATCCCTCGCTAAACGTTTCAAAATTGCGTTATATATATTTACGTCGCGCGGTTACGAAATCTACACCTACGAACTAGCCCCGGGAGCCCGCTAGATCATCCGCAACATTTAAGCCAGAAGCATTTACAACTGACGTAGATGTGTGTGAACAAACAGACAGAGAAACATTGTTTTATAATATATATATCGTTGGTGTTCGATAATTATATACGGCAGCACACACACACACGCGCATGCGCACAAGCACGCATGCACAACAAATTGCACATACGCCCACAAGCACTCATCCATGTATAAAGCCACCCACCTATCCAATCACCCAAAATACCCACGCAAATGCTAACTTTTCTGTAAATGGGTGAAATAATTGACTTCAACTCGTTGAACTACTGATCAGCAAAAACAAAGCATCCATATAAAGCAAATCCATCATCCTATATCTGATTCACGTATACATTCCAATTTTGGGAATCACTTGAAATACCGACGGGTAATTATAAATTAAGTGCATCATTTATCTAGTGGTTTAGCAAAGACAGAACAAATACTTTGTACAAACGATCGTGTTGGACACCAAGTAAATTTGCTTAAAACAATAATTTTAAATGAAATAGCGATAGCGAACACTCACTTTATACGTAAAAAGGAAACATTATGTATTCGGGTTGAAAGAGTGACCGAAAACTGGCCGACCTAAATACGGTAGTTGTACGTTTATAGCGATCACCAATGTAACTACAAGAGAGATAACGAGTACACGCGATGTGTTAGATAGCTGCCCGCACCGTCGGCTCATTCGCGTGATAAGATCATAATCACACAGGTGACATAACGACAACGTTACCACTCGCGTCTGTGTCTAGGTTAATTACATATGTACGTCTTAATAAAGTCATCTGTAGTACAATATACAAGTAAATACACAAGCAAATGTGTTATGTTTGTTTGAAATATAGAATTAACCGTCGTCGTAGCAGTAGCAGTAGCAGTAGCAGTAGCAGTAGCAGTAGCAGTAGCAGTAGCAGTAGCAGTAGCAGTAGCAGTAGCAGTAGCAGTAGCAGTAGCAGTAGCAGTAGCAGTAGCAGTAGCAGTAGCAGTAGCAGTAGCAGTAGCAGTAGCAGTCGTTAGTATGTAGCAGCAGTAGCAATAAGGCGAGATGTCACCCCGGTCTGATCGCGGTCACAAACACTTCCATACATGTTTATTTGTCGCTCGCGCCTCTCAGCGCTATCGCAAGATTCCGGCCAGTCGCCTCTTATGAGACTCAGCGTGTCACCTTGTCGCCGTGTCATTGTGTCGCCGTCTGCGGGGCTGTCACCTGTCTCCTGAAGGCCCTTATCGGCGGGGTGATTGAGACGGCTGGTCGGGGTAGCTCGGGTGGCGGGACGTCGCCGGGCCAAGACTCGGGGCGGAGCGCACAGATAGAATCAGCGAGCTGTCACTCCGCTCAGTCGACCGGCTGTGATGGATCGAAGCACGACGATAACGCCAATAGCGATCGAAAAACAAGATACGACGACAAAAGACGACGACGGCGACTACGGCGGCTCTCACCCGCGGAGTTGTCGTCCTTCGTCACGTGATCGTCACGACTGCCCCGTACGACGTTCGTCTTTGTCCGTTGTCCTGTCATTGTTTCACTGTCGTTGTTTTTGTTGTCGCCGGTCGTTTGTTCCATTGTGTCTTCGTTCTATTTGCTGTCTGTTCTTTCTTGTCGT
>JAODUO010001249.1:55000-57500 GCA_025642075.2 Ridgeia piscesae
CTCAATCATGTGCATCTCATTTAAAGGTAACTGTTCAGTGCTCACCCATAATGTCAACGCCATGTATTCATTTCAAGCTTTTACAGTAATTGCTCGGGCCAGGTCTGCATAACTGCTGCCACCTGGTGGCGATATTGCCCACTATTTTCCCTATTGTGCCTGGACGTCCGATTCGTGCCCCTTTGCATAGTGAAAGTCGGCGTAGTGACGTTATCATCGGCGTAATGTTATCGTGTTTTAGTGCGTGAACCTGTCACGTTACGAAAGATACGTGCCTGTCACGGCGTGTACGCTGCGCTCGACCAGGGGTAATATTAGATGATAACCACAGGGCACCTACGACCAGACTTGGTGGGCCGCTGGTTACCTCGTGACCCATCACCGTCACTTCTCCTGATCACACGCCGCAGAGAGTCGGTACTGTTCCGCTCAAAACACATGCCACTGCATGTTTCCTCCTGTCAACTCTAAAGGAAAGGTTCTGTCATCAATAGGTCCAGCCTTGTCGTACTATTGTAGTAAGACTAGTGGATACATGGTGAATAACAACTTTCAACTATTAGATTGACAGAATTGTCCATTACGAAAATCACAAAAGACGCGAGTTCTGTAAAAATAAGTGACGTAATATCGTCTTGACATAAACTGATTTAATAAGAAATAACCAAACACGCACACGCACACGCACGCGCACGCGCACGCGCACGCGCACGCGCACGCGCACACGCGCACGCGCACGCGCACGCGCACGCACGCCGCTGCGACCGCACCGCACACGCACACGCACACGCACACGCACACGCACCGCACCGCACCGCACCGCACCGCACACGCACACGCACACGCACACGCACACGCACACGCACACGCACACGCACACGCACACGCACACGCACACGCACACGCACACGCACACCCCACACGCACACGCACACGCACACGCACACGCACACGCACACGCACACGCACACGCACACGCACACGCACACGCACACGCACACGCACACGCACACGCACACGCACACGCACACGCACACGCACACGCACACGCACACGCACACGCACACGCACACGCACACGCACACGCACACGCACACGCACACGCACACGCACACGCACACGCACACGCACGCACGCACACGCACACGCACACGCACACGCACACGCACACGCACACGCACACGCACACGCACACGCACACGCACACGCACACGCACACGCACACGCACACGCACACGCACACGCACACGCACACGCACACGCACACGCACACGCACACGCACACGCACACGCACACGCACACGCACACGCACACGCACACGCACACGCACACGCACACGCACACGCACACGCACACGCACACGCACACGCACACGCACACGCACACGCACACGCACACGCACACGCACACGCACACGCACACGCACACGCACACGCACACGCACACGCACACGCACACGCACACGCACACGCACACGCACACGCACACGCACACGCACACGCACACGCCACGCACACGCACACGCACACGCACACGCACACGCACACGCACACGCACACGCACACGCACACGCACACGCACACGCACACGCACACGCACACGCACACGCACACGCACACGCACACGCACACGCACACGCACACGCACACGCACACGCACACGCACACGCACACGTTTGTGTCATATGTCATATTTTCTATTGGCAGTAGAGGCCCCATTCTGTTTGTCTCGCTTCATCAGCGACAAAAGCAGAATATTGTGAATTTATATATGGAATTTCAAGGTTAATGTGAATGAAAGACTAATTTGGAAACGAAGAACGGATAATGCTAGTTTTATCATTATAGCAACAACAAATTGCCGGATATTTTAGCGAACCATTTTTGGTATAATTGGAAGAGGCTGTCTTTTAGAACTTTCGTTTTACAATACCATGTAACTGACGAGGAATTTTGTTGTTATTTGTTATTCCGTTTATGTAATTATACGACTTTTGCTTTGGACATTATATGCATTAACATGTCTTGTGATGATTCACGAAAGCGTGGTACCTGACATTTTACAGGCTTATGACAGAAGTATCTGATTCGAATCCTATTATAGTTGGTCTCAGATTTATATAATAAACACAAATTGTTCGGCGCGTGACATCTATGCTATTACAGCCGCCACAGCCGGTGTGATCCTGAAGATGGACTACAATTGTAAATGAATAGTTGCTCCATTTACAACCCCGCATATAGAGACACTCTTGCGAAAATTATAATTGTTTATATTAATAGAGATTTAAACATTATAGATTCCTTTTCCGATGTGTCGACGTTAAGAATGTACTATTCTGAAAGTACAAATTGTAGCAAGAATACTTTCAAAATAATATTGGCTAACCTATTTAAGGCCAATGGTTCATTGCCGCCGCCCCCCACAAAAATAAACAAACGAACAAACGAATCAGCCAATCAATCAACGTACCAGCGAAAGAACAAAGAGCAAGCAAAT
>JAODUO010001249.1:65000-125928 GCA_025642075.2 Ridgeia piscesae
AAGCAGCGGCCTCTGGTCAGGCAAGACACTTGGACGACGTCTAGCTGACATCGCCCGATAAACACAGCCCTTGACGTCGTAACCAGCGTCATTGACGCTGTCACGGCCGCGTATCCGTCTCTCCGTCGAGTGGGCCTCAAGTCGTCCGGGCGATGTGTCATCTTGTTAGCGTCTTCTTGTCTTTGTTAGCCCTGGTGATGACCTGGACGGTGATGACCAGTACGGAACTGTCGGGAAGTTATGTAGACGGACTATTGCACCTGGATTCACCCATGTTCTATGGTTAATCGCAAGGAACCGCACATATGCAGGATCATACGGTTTTATACATGAATTAAGTAGTTCCTGTATATTTATACAGCACTAGCTGTGCTATACCCGATGTTGCATGGGGGAAAGGCAGTCAAATGTGCCGTCCACATATTACAAACCCATTCCATGTTTCCAGCCTAACCGTATTAATAACTTGTAATTGGTTAGTGACGTAGTTGTTAAGAAAACATTGGCAGAGAACGGACGCGCTCACCCGCTGAACTGACGTCGCCAGCATTGCTCAGATGGCGGATGGCGGATTAAAATATCAACCCGATACATGCAAAACTGACAGAGACGTGGGTTACCCAAAAACAAAAACATTTCCACGTATATTTGTTCTAAAATATAGTTTTCACAGTTGTTTACGTGATGAAAATTACTCGGTAATGTGACAAATGCTATATATTAGTTATGTCATTATTACGTTCAAATCCTTTGAAGATCTATTCAATGAAATTTCATAACTATTCTGATAAACATAAGATTTAGGGAGATCTTCTTTAAGTACTACATTTTAATATATTTATGCATGCATTTCGGGTATAAACCAACCGTGCCAGTGTCACTAGTCAGTGAAGATCGCACAGACGCAGGACACTAATGCTGGTGCTTTAAAAAAACGGAGCATGTACAATTAGACAAGTATGTTCTTATATTGTTACTGCAAGTACTGTCACATAACGTAACG
Organism: Ridgeia piscesae; assembly: GCA_025642075.2. Taxonomy (NCBI): domain Eukaryota; kingdom Metazoa; phylum Annelida; class Polychaeta; order Sabellida; family Siboglinidae; genus Ridgeia; species Ridgeia piscesae. The sequence goes on from JAODUO010001249.1 coordinate 66,004, forward strand.
TAACATAATCACGTAACAAGGCCCTGTCTATCTTAATTAAAAGAGTGTGAGCTGAAAGTTAAATACTCTGTGACAACAAATATGTTCACGGTTTGACAGTATTCATGTAACGGCAAACAACACAAATATAGGTAACATGTAACTGCATGTTTTACTGAAATAGGTACTATAAATGTGCGTGCGTGCTTGGGTGCATGCAAGGTATGTGAAACTGCGTCGAAATCCAGCCAACAAGGACATAACCGGGTTTTAAATAGAAGAGATATGTGTTATGCATTATATCATATAACCATGTTTTAATATTTACCAACAATGCGGCTCGTCATCAACCAACAACGTGTTGTCAAAGTGACATTCAGTGTACTCCTACACGTGGATGATCGTGTATTATATAGAGTGTACAACCATAGTTTATTTATCTTTTATTACAAGAGTGAAATTTTTTAAGTTGAATATATATATATATATATATATATATATATATATATATATATATATATATATATATATATATTTTTAATGGGTCCAAGGCATTGACATAAGTATAATTAATTTTTATGGGTATATTGTTGTTAAAGTATGAAGTATATATAAAATACAATATGTACATTTTATTCTACATTATCCGTCTTTAAATACGCGTATATATATATATATATATATATATATATATATAGATAGATAGATAGATAGATAGATAGATAGATAGATAGATAGATAGATAGATAGATAGATAGATAGATAGATAGATAGATAGATAGATAGATAGATAGATAGATAGATACCGTTGTTTGTTGGTGATCTAGCTGGGTTGTCTAAATTCAGACGCAAACAGAAACAAAAGTAACAGAAAGTGAAACTATAACAATTGCGACCCAGCCACTGACTTAAATGTTAATAGTAAACCTAGCTCATTAAGATAATAACCATCGAATTAGAAGTGGATGTGTTTGTGGTCCCGCATACGGATGTAAGCTTTTATAAGTGATTGCTTACATTCATGTGATGTATGTTCGATGATCAAGCTCGCCTATTTGATACCGAAACCGTCCGTTGTCGTGACCAATACATCAGTCACTGACACACGTCATGTCTGATCTAAGTATTTAACTTAATCAATATAAAACATCAATTCATGATGATATTAATACGGTGTCCCGGCGGTAGTTTTATGTCCTACTTGTCTGGACTTTAACAGTATTCCTATATTCCCATGAGTGTACGCAACTACAGGTGTATTTAAATATATTATGATTTCAGTGCCCAACAGGTTCTAGAAGATGTATCATTAATGTATACCAACAACAAAGTTTAGTGCAATGCGTTATACCAAGAATTTACTTTCTTATATAGTTTTAATAAGTTACATTATTAAGTATTATATTGAAATAGTCAAAATTTTGTTTGTGTTCAATAATATTTTTGTTTGTCTATAACTTGCAAACGTACAGGACATGTCCTAAAATCATAATAATATTGTTGACTAGTTTTAATATTAATGTTGCAATTGTTTTCGTTTTCACACCTTAGTCCTCGACCAATATAGACTGTTTCACTATTCATTTATAGAAGACTGGATAAACGCGTGAATATTAATTGTTTGTACACGTAGATTTGGTTTATAACTTTTCTTCGTAGATTGTACAATATATACGCGCACAGGTTAATTTTTTTAACCAATGCCTGTACATTTTAAGAACATTTTACTAAAACTTGAGAACGTTGACTATGTATTTGAATCAACACGACGTTGTTACGTCGCTCATACATTGCTATTATTGAAAGATCACATTACAAATGATATGCATAGTATATTTTTCGTTCGTGTTACAATTTTGTTTTGCTTTGCTAACAACAATTACATTACATTGGTATAGTAATTTCTTAATTTGCATTTCACACGTATCCATTACATTGGAACACTGCAAGAGTTATACATTTAGGAAAGAATGTGTATATGACTAAAACGAAGATCGTGAGAAAATATCGCCGTCATACAAAGGACGGCAACATCGACCCAGTAAAAATTTATGTACACCTACATTATAGAAATCGTCTAGAATTTTTTTTTAATATAGGCCTAATGATAAAACACAACACTACATTATACATTCACAACGTATACAGTCATAAGATCTATATCGTTAAATTTGAAATATACACTACCAAATGAAAACAAAAGCTTCAATTCATACACAGCAAGCACAGCAAACAATATAACTTACGTGCGCCGTGAAAATCCACAACTGTCGCGTTTTCATTGCAATTAAAAACATGTGTATCGTAAAAGTTAACATGACACTTCGTGAACAATTCCGGCAAACGACGAGATAACACTATTACATCCATACGGTCGACAAACTGCGAACATTCCGCCCGAAAGAGCTGAAAGCGAAATAATGCAACGAACACAGGCGCGCAGACATATAAGTACACACATCTTAAACAATTTCGCGCGAATTACGACCATTTCGCCATTATCATCATCGGCGCGGCAATTCGGCCGTAAAATGAAAGTCCGTAGATTTCGAATTGGCCCTCCATGATAGTTATACAAGCTTATAATTGTGCGGCCGTCGGCCGCTCTGCGAACAGTTATCGCTCGCCTGATGAGACTAGTTATAGGTACGCGCCGCACAATTTCGTAATTCTGCCTCATCAGTCGGCGCCGTATCACAGGTCGTCTGCTGCAAGACGGGCGATAATAGAGCGCGTTTTGACGGCGAAATGTACGGCTTTCCGTTTCGCGGACGCCGCTTTGTTTCCAGCTGTTAATTGCGCGCGCGCCGGCGTCTCAGCTTGCGCGAAAGGCGCCAATTAGCACGCGGAAGGAACGCGACTATGGCGGGAAATCGGAGTGACAAATGATAGTGTTTTAGTGCAATCATTGACGAAGAGTTGCCTTGCGGAAAGCAGGCTCGGATGTCCACCCGTATAGCGTCTCTGAAACGCAGCGTTCCTCGGCTAGGGGAGGTCCGGTTAGGTCGGATTTTAAATATTACCTACACAGATTATATTTGGCATGATTAAAATAAATGCACATTCAATCTCGTATTCAATTAACGGAAATAGTATAGGGCCTACGGCTTTGTGAGAACGCATGCACTGATCATTGACGTCATATTATCTTTATACATTCATTCCCACTGCCCTTTTTGTTTTCTTACGAACGTTGTTTTTATGTCCATGTTTTGTTATATTTTTACATTCACCAGATTTTGTAGACTAACAATGATGAAAGGACATCTATCACGAGACAACAATGCAATCGTGACAATTTACGTTTTACAGCTGAAGGTACCGTGACCAATTTACGTTCAAAATCATACAGCTTTATATCCGTGTTTATGCAAAAAAAACGTGCAAATTGATGAAATGCCGGACACCCAATCATACACGAATATTCTCTTTTACCTGTCTGAAAAAAATACTCATAATCGATGGAAAATGCCGGCACCACAAAGGTGAAATCACACACACACACACACACACACACACACACACACACACACACACACACACACACACACACACACACACACACACACACACACGCACGCACACCACCGCACGCACGCCCGCACGCACACAAATCATCACACAGTACTGTCACAAACCTAACGTAACTAATACGATTGTGTGTGCAAGTGTGTAAACTACATAGATCTATGCGACAGTTCTATCTATATATATATATATATATATATATATATATATATATATATATATATATATATATATATATATATATATAATATTCAAAACATAAGATAGAACTGTCTCATAGATATATGTGGAAAGGTACTCGAATCAGACACGTAAGAAGAAGATACTCTACGTCTAAACGGAAACAAGACATCATGATGACGGGAAGAAAGATAGGTGCTCGATAACTTAAAAGTCACACGTCGTGACAGTCACACGCCATGTTGTTCTCGGTTTCGACGCTCCATCTCGATTTCTATTTTCTTTTCTGTTTCTCTTTTTCAACAAATGCCTCCCTCCCATCCATCGGGTGCTCCCATTCTCCACACATCTCTCCAACCCCGAACTCTCTTTTTACATAATCCTCCCGCCGCAGTCTTCATCAACCAAGTCCCCCCCCCCCCACCCCCGACACCTGGTTCTGTCCTTGTATCAATCACAGTATATAGAGACTTATACGAACAAGTGATTAATGACTGAACCTTTTAATGCTTACTGACTCGCAGTTCTAGTTACATCTGATGATACATCACTCACGATGTGAACCAAAGTTCTATTGTCCACCTGTGTTTGATGTCCGGTGGCTGCAGCATCAGACGTATTGTGTGCTTTACCTGCGATAATGCCACGTTAATACAGCACCCCATCCGGGGTAGATAATGACACTGAATTATGCCCCACACCGCGCGCCCCTCCCTGCTCACAAAGATCTGCGTCTAGCGGCGTCAACCATGGGGTAAATAACAGGGTAGTCACGCAGGGAACGTGGTGTTCACCCCCAGACGCCAGGTAATCACCCCAACACGCGTAACATATCACATAACACATCGCATTTGAACGAATCTAACGTGCGATTTACGCCCCCGGATGCCAAACTCCCACAGCGCGGGGGTAATCGGCGCAAACCCGTTGACGCCGTAGTGAGGTAGGCCTCAGTCCGCTTCCTTGTTCGATTTGTAGGCGGGACGACGGTTGTCGCATGTCGTCGTGTCTTATTCCAAATAATCGACTTTGACAAATTAAATATAAACACTTTGATGAGGTGAGCAGGTACAAGACTGTATGTCTCCGCGCAGGGCGATCTTTCACATTTGAACCATTCTCAGAAAGTGTTTCAGAAATGTGGCGAACATGTTAATAAATCACTTCTATATTCATGGTTTAATACCGACGAAAACTTGTAGTTTTATAATTGTTGTCATTATAAATACGATTTATATTTTATGTGAAATAGAATTAATGTCGCTGAGGATGATCGTTTGCATAATACTAAAATAAGGAAGCAATTTTATAAACCAACCTTGTATAAAATGGGTGGCATATAAAGACATATACAATGCTAAAACTCTAGGTGCACCAGTTAGCAACATCCATTCTTTGCTGTTTGCCAAATATGTAGGATTGTATTGGCTTAATGCATCGATGCATCGATCTGTCCAGTGGCGGGATAACCAATAGGAACTGTAGGCACACGCCTATAGGGCACACGAAGGCCAGGGACCCACGAAAATACCCGAGCGTACCATTTGCAAACTGAATGTCCCCGAAACCTGCCTAGCAAGACATGATTCAGCATTTATTCGCCATTATAACTATATTATTATTAAATTTGCCTACATACATTGAAACACACTCTGCTATAACTATCTATGGTCCAGTGAGTTTGGCAGGCCGGGGTCATCCTGATGGAGGCATGTATGAATCTACTCCGTAGATATATGTGGTGTTAAAATAAAACTGATTGACTGATTGATATGGTTTCGTATTTATATATATTATATTCATATTAAATACAATTATTTGTGTAAGTTACTGGATCTATCGCGATGTTGCCCTCAAGGCCTAATAATAATAATAATAATAATAATAATAATAATAATAATAATAATAATAATAATAATAATAATAATAATAATAATAATAATAATAATAATAATAATAATAATAATAATAATAATAATAATAATAATAATAATAATACAATAACAACAAAATAACAATAACAATAACAATAACAATAACAATAACAATAACAATCAACTAATAACAACAACAACAACAACAACAACAACAACAACAACAACAACAACAACAACAATAACAATAACAATAACAATAACAATAACAATAACAACAATAACAATAACAATAACAATAACAATAACAATAACAATAACAATAACAATAATAATAATAATAATAATAACATACATTGCGCCTGAATGCTCGGAAACCATGCTCAGAGGCGCATTTATACAAACGTGTTAATCGATCTCAGAGTCAATACATAATTCTTGTTGTCAATAGATTGATACGCCAGGGAGCTATGGTGGATAGGCAGTGTTGTAAAGGTTAATGAGTGGTATTAAATGACGGCGGGATTTCGCAATTTTTTTAACACCAGAAAGGAAGCAAAGAGTAGGCGCAACTACAGACAAATACCCAAGACACAATTTGGGTGTTGATTTAAGGACACAAGGTAAATCATAACAAGACGATTGAAGTTGGACAGGTTTTCTTACAGAAGTGGGCAATAAATGTAGCTACGATGGTTGTTTGTTACAGGAAAGTGACCTGTTAAGTAACAGTATATATTTTAAAGATGACACAATATCGGACAGGAACCACTGTAGAGATTTTTAGAAGCGGCATAGAACGAGTAACACGTGGAGAACTACTCACAACCCTATAGCTAAACTATTTTGTTCACGTTACAGTTGTTTGATATTCTTCATGGCAATATTTTGAAAGAAAAAAGGAATTACAATAATCTATTGCGCTAGTGACTAATGCAGTTGAATTTTGTTTTGCAACAGAAAGAAACAAATACCGACGAATACGCCATAAATTACGTTCGACAAATCTGAGAAAAGTATTATCTAAAATTAAGTTATCGCAAAATACTACCCCAACTTCCGCGTTGAGATTCCATGCATTACATGCTAACTATGTTGGGGTATAGGAAAACATTCTTAGTTTTTTTTCACAGCGCCTCTCTTTACCAGTAATAAGAAACTCTGAACAAGTATTCGCTACTTGATATAGGCAAACCTATTTTTGCGTTGATAGTTGTAAAAATCGACACAAGCACACGGTAGCTTTGTTAAGGTGATGACGTACTATATTTAATATAGAATAGAAGTCCTGCTTGCAATGTCGACCGGTTTTATGGGAAAATAAACATACACAGTGTTCTTCGTAATTTGAATATCTTATCTCTTTCTTCGATAAGTCATTGTTCATCCGTAAAATGTTTTCATAACAGTCTGACTACATTATCAATTGCTCCCTTTTTAATATGTTGTTATTTTTAAAATATACATTAAATATTTTTCATAGGTAAAGATTATGTGATGTTGCTGAACGTTCAAAGAAATAACAAAGTGACAATGTAACGACAAAATGCCATCTTTAAACTGTAAGAACTTTCAGTTTCTAGAAGAAATATGTATATATATATATATATATATATATATATATATATATATATATATATATATATATATTATGCTTTCCAGTCTTTTCATTAAGGTGTAACGTACGAATAACGTACATTTATCACACGACTATTCACCATTTATAACAGACACCACCAACAACTCCTAATTTCAGTTGTGCTTATACACTGACAGTGTCACCGTGACAAAGACTGTTTACCATAATTGCACATAACGAGGTCGACATGTTTGTAAAAGTCAAGTCACCCGTCGACATGTCCCTATGGTTGACGTGCACCAGTCTTCCGGGGGATCGAAACCAACAGTTTCCTACATTCCACCCAAATACTACGCTGCATAACACCAGAAATAATACAATTGAATACTTATATAAATTCATATGGGATACACAAAGCGTGGATATACAAATGCCCACATTGAAATGTGTACTGTAGTCTTTATCAATTAATATGACGAGCACATTTTGCGTTGAATTGGAATTATTAGTTCAATGTGATAATATGGTCACAGCATTGCTATAAGCACGTCGTGCTACAAACACAACCGCTGTGTACCTACGCACTTCCCGTGTAGGACAATAACAAGGACAGATTAACGTTTAACGTCCCTGTAGTTCTCATATCATGTCAACAAGGGTAGTCATAATGCGCATAATTAATATATAACACATTTCGTTACATTTTCTGGGCTAAATTAATTTAATATTGCTTCTGTAATTTAAAGCATTTGTTAATAAAATTATAACGAATAAAATAATTGTGTATAACGCGAGCCCTCAAAAGATATGAATGTGAGTTTGGTAATGTGTGTGTTTGTGTGTTTGTGTGTTTGTGTGTTTGTGTGTTTGCGTGTTTGCGTGTTTGCGTGTTTGCGTGTTTGCGTGTTTGCGTGTTTGCGTGTTTGCGTGTTTGCGTGTTTGCGTGTTTGCGTGTTTGCGTGTTTGCGTGTTTGCGTGTTTGCGTGTTTGCGTGTTTGCGTGTTTGCGTGTTTGCGTGTTTGCGTGTGTGCGTGTGTGCGTGTGTGTGTGTGTGGTGTGCGTGTGCGCGTGTGCGCGTGTGCGCGTGTGCGCGTGTGCGCGTGTGCGCGTGTGCGCGTGTGCGCGTGTGCGCGTGTGCGCGTGTGCGCGTGTGCGCGTGTGCGCGTGTAAATGTGATTTGTGTAAGTTTGGAGAATACCGACAGTTTCAACCACTCTGTCTGTCGTCTGGTTTTCCCGCCTTCTGTCATTGCAGGTTGCACTCGGTCGACCCCAAATGATCGACCACCTTCGACACACAATAGATTAAAAACCAGCCTGGCAATCGATCAGACACAACGTTAACATTCCGACTACCTACCTTTCTACTGCCCTTAGCGAAATAATTTACCTAAATTATTTTGTCAGATGCCACGGTATTATCTCACTAATTTGTAGTTCAACAGCACGCCACTGAAATCATAGAGTATACCACATAAGACACGTCGCGAGTTCGCGAAACCGCTTTGTCAGGTTCCGCGTAATGTTACGTACCAGCCTGTCTTATCTTTCGAGATCTTCCTCAATTTATACCCGGGAAGACGCCCGATCGTTTTCCCCGCGAAACGTCCGGCGTTCGTGCGGCGTCGGGAAGTCTGGATTGGATCCCCGTGACGTAACGTCCGGTGCGTGCTCCGAGTTGTGCGGTCTTTATGGTACGACGTAACGAAATATCATTGAAGTCGTCAGATTCCAAGGTAGATAGGCACAAGGCGATGCGCTTAAAAGGCCGCGAGGGGAAATTAAATAGATTATATCATTGATACAATGTAGTCCCTTGTTCACGTATTTATTTCCGCTCACCTCCCGTCAATATGGCTACCCTCAGGTCAATAGTTTTGCCGCCCGCCAGATCATCCGTAACGTGGAGGGCCAGGCCAACCACCCTGTTCGTCTACCCCCGGGGCACCCATAGTTGTATTTGAGAAATTATTAGTTGTATATGTGAGAAATTATTAGTTGTATATATTTTATTAATTGGATTGTATACCATATTTTTGGGGACAAATTCGTGTGAAATTACATAATGTTTAGATATATGTGAAAAAATGTTGCATAATAACAGACTAGTTTTTACGTAGGCAAACATAACACACTACGTTTTACGTGGGCAACATAACACACTACGTTTTACGTGGGCAACATAACACACTACGTTTTACGTGGGCAACATAACACACTAGGTTTTACGTGGGCAACATAACAGACTAGTTTTTACGTGGGCAACATAACACACTACGTTTTACGTGGGCAACATAACACACTACGTTTTACGTGGGCAACATAACAGACTAGTTTTTACGTGGGCAACATAACACACTACGTTTTACGTGGGCAACATAACACACTAGGTTTTACGTGGGCAACATAACACACAAGGTTTTACATGGGCAACATAACACACTACGTTTTACGTGGGCAACATAACACACTACGTTTTACATGGGCAACATATCACACTACGTTTTACGTGGGCAACATGACAGACTAGTTTTTACGTGGGCAACATAACACACTATGTTTTACGTGGGCAACATAACACACTAGGTTTTACGTGGGCAACATGACACACTAGGTTTTACGTGGGCAACATAACAAACTAGGTTTTACGTGGGCAACATAACACACTACGTTTTACGTGGGCAACATAACACACTACGTTTTACGTGGGCAACATGACAGACTAGTTTTTACGTAGGCAACATAACACACTACGTTTTACGTGGGCAACATAACACACTAGGTTTTACGTGGGCAACATAACACACTAGTTTTTACGTGGGCAACATAACACACTACGTTTTACGTGGGCAACATAACACACTAGGTTTCACGTGGGCAACATAACACACTACGTTTAACGTGGGCAACATAACACACTACGTTTTACGTGGGCAACATAACACGCTACGTTTTACGTGGGCAACATGACACACTACGTTTAACGTGGGCAACATAACACACTACGTTTTACGTGGGCAACATAACACGCTACGTTTTACGTGGGCAACATGACACACTACGTTTTACGTGGGCAACATAACACACTACGTTTTACGTGGGCAACATAACACACTAGGTTTTACGTGGGCAACATAACAGACTACGTTTTACGTTGGCAACATAACACACTACGTTTTACGTGGGCAACATAGCACACTAGTTTTTACGTGGGCAACATAACACACTACGTTTTACGTGGGCAACATAACACACTAGGTTTTACGTGGGCAACATAACAGACTACGTTTTACGTGGGCAACATAACACACTATGTTTTACGTGGGCAACATAACACACTACGTTTTACGTGGGCAACATTATCACCACAACACATCGCATTTTTACTTAATTATCACTAGGAGAAAACATCCCAAATATGCATTTTAATTGGTTAAAAGTGAAAGTTTCCAGGAGACAAAAACTACACGTAACGCACGCACAAACAAACACGCTGAGAATCGGCTGAACGAACTGTGAAGAAACATGCACACACGCACGTGCGCGCGCACACACGATATATATATATATATATATATATATATATATATATATATATAAAAAAAAAATCAAAACACCAACATAAGGTTACTATATTCTTCAGAATGCGCACTCCTGGATTCAATGTTGTTTTTACAAATAAAACTAGAAATTATTTAGTCAATGTTATTCAGACTGAGGGTGAGTCAGTTCATATAAATGCTAACCAGGGCAAGAAATGTCCGATGCTAATTGAGGTGACTGATTCAACTGAAGGTTAATAGTTTATTTAGCGGCATAGATCTGTCAACCACGGTGTTTGTGCAGTATAAAGACAATTGTGATTGTTTGGGTCGATGCACCAGTACGCCTTTTATGGTATGTTTTGCCCTCTCCAACGAAACGTGGTCTGTTGTGGTTTGCTATTTTGTATTTGAAAAAAGTGGACACTTTAATCATGCAGTGATATTATTTATGTTATGCATATCTAAGTGCACATTTTTGTAGTGATTTATCTATTCAATTCACGATGCTCAACTGGGGACATGCATTTTCTTTTTTTCTGTTGGGTATTTAGGTAAAGATACAAGTTTGGAACTTTGTTTCAATAATTTTATTTTTATGAAGAAACTGTTGTTTTGATCAAGCAAGCTGTTTTGGGACAATGTCTCAGGTACATTGTCAGTTTCACAACATAAAAGAACAATTAATTTTTTTTAACAGTGAAAGTGTCCCTTTGTTGACTTTATCATATTACTCACCTCTGTGCCGTTTGAAGGTTTCTGACGCCTGCGGAAATGGAAATGTAGCTAATTGAAGAACGCAAGGCACACCTTGTGAGTGCGTCTCTTTTATGGCTATACACAACATGATACTAACAATATACACGCACGCATGCACGCACACACGCACGCACACACGCACACACACACGCACGCACGCCCGTACACCCGCGGCCAGATGCACATGTCACTCACAGTCCAGTGGCGTATCTTGGAAAACTGTTCGAACATGTAAAAGCGTGAATAGTTTTCCATATAGTGGCACAAATACGTTATTAAAATATATCTTTTGAAAGCCATGACGTAATTACGTTATTTTAACATATTGCTATTGAAATGAAGCGTTTTATTTTTAATAACTTAACAAGTTATACTACTGGCCTATATAACATTCAAAACAAACAGCAATCAATGTTTCCACTCTCTTGAGTCAGAGCTAGTGACGTGTATTACTGAAATGGTACGAAATTAATGTTTCCTATATTATTGACTTCTCAGTAAGACTATTCCCGTCACTGGGCGATATCGTTGTGGCTGCTGCCCCCTGGTGAACAGTGCAAAGTGCAGAATACCATGGACGCGACAATCTTGCCACCTGGTGAATAATGACGTAATTAAAAATGAGTTGACTGCTCAATATCTAGTCTACTCAATATCCGAATCCACCATGTACGATTGCTTGAAACACACATTTGGTTTGTTTTCAACATTTTATTTGTGATACCATATACACGTTATTTGAACATACTTACACGTTGCATAATAATTTATAGTGTTGGCTTATTTAAAATGCCTACTGCAAAAGACAATTAGTTAAACACTAAGGCGACATCCAAGTTACATATTTGGGAATATTCACAGACTTCAAAGTATAATATCGGCACCAATAACGCAATATTGATATGATCAAATTAGTAAACATAAACTGACTGGTACAGACGTTTCATGATGTTTAACTGTACATGTTTTGACATTCTTAATAATTATTCTTTTTCTAACATTTGTTTCTAGGAAACAACTCATACATTACGACTTACGTGCATTACTTTAAGTTACTCCCAATTCACTTGCTGGAGACTCAAGGGGCAATTAGTTTAGTGTAAAGCAAACATTAATACATGTTGTGTTAAACGTTTATTTTGGCACTGCATGGCTAAGCAACACTACATCCCATAACAATCGCTAATGTACCAATTTTGTGCCAATGAATATACATCAGTGGAATAATTTTGGCACATCAAGCAAACAGTCAAAACCAATAACTGGCCAAGCAACAGTCTAATTAATGAATGGTCCCTTGCACTGCCAGTGGGACTGCTACACAGAACTGATAAAACAGCTCAGGTCATTTACAAAAAATATTTGTTTTCACATAACATAATTACAATGACACAGAGTAAACATACAGGGTGCAGAGGTCAACTAGTTCATCCTTTGTAGGACTTGTATTGTCATTCTCACCAGCCTGGGTCATGGCGCTGTACTACAGTACTCCTGGCTGATTGTCTCCACAAACTGTAGAAGTGAGCGGAGACAAAGTATAAAATAATAGCAACTGACTTTGCCAGTCACTACTGTGTCATCTGTGTGAACATCCCGATTTGATGACGGATACATGACTGGTGGTGGGAATCCCAATATAGTGAGTGACCCATTCGCATCGTAAACATTGCATGTTACACAAGCAGTGTGTGGCTGAAATCACCCAAAATTATATCACGGGCCTGGAGACCCAACATATTCCTCATGAGCGTTTTCACTGGCTGAGATTCAGAGGCGTTTTGCAAAGGGATGTGCCAGCTACCTCCTAGTGCGCGTTGATGGGTGTAGTGACTCCTCCACTTTATGTTCAGCAAGTTAACGTTTGATAGTCTGTCCTTGTGGAAATTCCTGCCAAGCACAAAAGGGTAAATATCTTGGCCCGATTATGAATGTAACCTAAGAAAACAGATTTAGCCACAGGTAAATACAATGAATGTCACAAAATCAGAACTCTGTGGCAATATAACAACCACAGCAATGTCTGTTGCATCAAACGAGCTGCCACTATCCTGTGTCAGGTTAGCGCCACTCTGTCTGTAGGACATAGCATCAGGACAAATTGAACAGCTTCTGCGTTTCTTCCTCTGTTAGACCCAAGTCTACATAACCCTCAGCATCCACCTCCACTGCATCTTCACTGTCAGCTTCTTCGTCATCGTTCCTGACTGTCAGATTGGCCACCCCTCTCACCAGGGTCGTGTCTTCGTCACTGCAGCAAATTATCATGCAACTCACCATAAAGACAGTTTGTATTCTGACATTGTGTACTTTTGAACACACTAGTAATAATTTTTCTATACTGTATTTTCCGGACCATCATTCTGAGCACCTTATCATTATTTTAGTTGATTTCATTACACATAATGCACATGTGTACGACATAAATTTTCACCTTTGCATGAAACACATGTTTTGTGGTGTCGCCCCATAAAATTGTGTGATAAAAGTCAAATCAGAAAAAAATATCAAGTGCGATTCCCCAATTCAGTGTAGAAGATTTAATTTATAACATTTAAAAGGTGACTTTCTATTTTGCTTCTAATTCAAACTGCAGTCAGCTAATAATTCCACATGGCTACCTTGGCAAACACTGTAAACTAATGATCATCTTTCAACTTTTCCACGTATTAAACATGAAATTCTCCACAGAGAACTTAGTAACAAAGTTGGTCAACATAATACACCAGTACTAGTCGAACTGACCAGTCTATCAGAGATGACACTGACCTGTGGCCTGGGGACAACCGAAGGGGGTCTGTCAAGTGGTCACTCACTGATTGTCTCGGGTCATCCAGACTGTCCTCCATGTCCTGCAGGAACAATTTAGTTTTCACTGACCTATCAGTCATGTGACCTGTTGCCTAGCAGCAACCAATGGAAGGTGAACACATGATGTGGACATCTTGTCAAAATTCTGGCCACTAATGTTTCTTTATGACAACAACATAATCATAACTGACAAGTATATGCAAGAATGACTTCTCTGAGATGCCATGCAGCACTGGTAAAAACTGCTAATGTAGTTCATGTAGATAAACATTAAGAACAGGGATAGCCAAGGCAATGTCTGGAGGAGGTCAGGGGCATATTTGTTAATGTAATACAATATCCTGACACAGTTTGGAGTACACTGCCACTTCATTCGCTCACGTAGGAGAAAGGCACTTTAGAAAAGCATATGTGAATACATGTTGAAAGCTGCACCTGAGTACATGGGAGAAGACGTACTTACAATACTGCAAAGTCTACATTGTGTAAAAGATGTGTGTGTGTGTGTGTGTGTGTGTGTGTGTGTGTGTGTGTGTGTGTGTGTGTGTGTGTGTGTGTATGTGTGTGTGTATTTGTATGTGTTTGTATGTGTATGTGTTTGGGGTATGTGTGTGTGCACATGCATATGTGTGTGCACATGCATGTGTGTGTGTGTGTGTGTGTGTGTGTGTGTGTGTGTGTGGTGTGTGTGTGGTGTGGTGTGGTGTGGTGGTGTGTGTGTGTGTGTGTGTGTGTGTGTGTGTGTGTGTGTGTGTGTGTGTGTGTGTGTGTGTGTGTGGTGTGTGTGTTTGTGTGTGTGTGTTGTGTGTTGGTGTGTGTGTGTGTGTGTGTGTGTGTATGTGTGTGTGTGTGTGTGTGTGTGTGTGTGTGTGTGTGTGTGTGTGTGTGTGTGTGTGTGTGTGTGTGTGTGTGTGTGTGTGTGTGTGTGTGTGTGTGTGTGTGTGTGTGTGTGTGTGTGTTAGACACAGAAGTGGTGTCCAGACACTGACCTGGAGGTGGGCCGAGACAAATGGCAGATTGAGTGCGTCATTAGCTGATGGCCGCCCACTCACACTCCTGTCCAATAATCTGCAAAATATATAAGCATCAAGAAACCCTGTCTTTAACTTTGAAAGTTGGTATAACTGCATAGCAGGATCTTGTCTGCATCTAAATGTAGTTGTTAAGCTATCTTATAACAGTGAATGATAACTAAAACCTTATCACACTAACATTCTAACATTTCTAATTAATCTGCCGTACACAGATTGTTCTCTCTTTCTCAACACTGACCCTGGAGGAAGTTGTCTCACTCTCTGTGTAACTGTCTTCTATCTAGCTATCCTCCCCTCTCCATGCCCTTCCCTCTTCCATGCCCTTCCCTCTTCCATGCCCTTCCCTCTTCCATGCCCTTCCCTCTTCCATGCCCTTCCCTCTTCCATGCCCTTCCCTCTTCCATGCCCTTCCACAATAACTGAACAGTCAGTCTAGCAGGAATCGCAGTAAAACAGTTACAATTTACCTCTCCCAAACGTGGCGCAGGTCTGCAGAAAAGACGTCAGGGAATTTGGGAAGTGCCTGCTCACAGATGTTCCTGTTTAACTCCTGCCCTGTCCTGCCCATAAACAATGGCTCCTGGGCACACATTTCATAGAGGATACAACCAACAGACCTGCAACAGAGAGACATGAGAAAGCAGTCAGTGTTGGCACATTTTAGACTTCTATGATTTCTGGGGAGTTTATCCTTGTCCTGTCCAATGAACTAGTTGGTGAATGCAGAAACATCAAGTAGTAGTCTTAAGCAATGTGCGAGGTGACGCTATCAACAAATGACAATGCACTAGGTGACACTATCAACAAATGACAATGCACTAGATGACGCTATCAACAAATGACAATGCACTAGATGACGCTATCAACAAATGACAATGCACTAGATGACGCTATCAACAAATGACAATGCACTAGATGACAGCTATCAACAAATGACAATGCACTAGGTGACACTATCAACAAATGACAATGCACTAGGTGACACTATCAACAAATGACAATGCACTAGGTGACCTATCAACAATGGATGAAAGGGAGCAGGGAGTGATGGAGGGGGGAGAGAGGAGTGATATATATATATATGATAATATATTATATATATATATATTATATATATATATATATATATATATATATATATATATATATATGGAATGGAAGAGAAAAGAAGGGAAAAATGTAGTATATGTAATAAATTTACCAGATATCAGACTTCGTTGAGAATTCACCCAGTGAGATTTCTTCTGGGCTCCTGTAGCAGACGTTGTTATCCTTTTCATCGTCTGTGGCAGCTGCCAGGTGGCTGTCTACTGCAGTGCGCCGGTACAAACTGTGAAGGAGAAATCACTGTCATTCCTAAAACTTAACAAGCTGGCGTGTCTGCAAAGTGACTGTAAATGAGTGTGTACAATGTATAACTGGCCTGAAGCAGAAATAAAACTGGTCTGTTAAGAACAAAACAAATACGGTGTATCAAGATAAAATTGAGTGTATCAAGATGATGCTTAAAATGTCAATATCATACCTTTAAATCAGTAATTTTTTATTTGAATGAATCATCAGGTGAGAACACAGTAACAAATAATTTACCATGATCCAATAGGCTCACAAATGAGGAATGAAAAACAGATCTGATCGTTACTTTTATTAATCTGCTGCACACTCTGAATACATTGACATCTTGTGACCCTCCAATTTGCTAGTTTTGAACCAAAAATTATCAGTCAGTTTGCAAGAGTGTATATTGATAAATGTGAAGACTGAATCACTCATATCCTAGTTAAGGCATTCACCCTCTGGGTTAATACTGTTATACCGAATGATAAAGCACACATAAATATGGATAAACACATTGACAAAGTGGACATTATACATAAGCATATTCAATCTATCTTACTTTTTCAGTTGTCTTGACTCTGCCAGTTTCACACAGTTGTTCTTCAGATAAATATTTCTGCAAACGGTAAAGTTTTTCCATTTAAACATTATATTAAAACAAATTACATTGACTTGAAACACCCATCCATGATACTGGTGAATTATTCAATAATCATGTGTAGTACATTTTGTTTTACACAAATATATTTCTTTAACAGATTATCATGGGTTAAGACTGCACAAAAGAAAAATCAACCTGAAACTTGACTAACACAAAATAACAGCAGTTTTCTCAGGAACAAAAATGTAAACAGTCCACCTTTGTCCAATAGCATAAGTAGATAAGACTGTTTGCTGGACGTTACCAGCAGTAGATGATTAGTTGCTGTTGGACTAACCTTGTGGACAGGTTCAGATGAGGCATTCCTCTACAACAGAGAGAACAGGGGCAGGTCAGTCCACTGACTAGGATGCACCTTAAACTTGCAATTATTAGCAATGTGCATTCAAAACAATATAATTTATACTCATATTTCTTCTGGGACTTTGTAAATTTTTGTGATGTTCTTATATACCTCACTACCGACAGACGGTCTGTGACACTGGCTGAGCTTGAAAGGACACTTTGCATCACAGGCCAACTGAACTGATTTTTATCATTCCCAAAAGATCGCAAACATGTTTTATGCACCTACATTATATGGCGGTAATAACACATTTTATTACATCACAGACAAGAAGACAAGAATCTTGAAAAACTTAAATGTGCAACAATTATCTTAAATATTAGGCAACCAACCTGCCTGCCAATCACACTGTGAAATCTTGGTGTACCATTTTTAGGGAATGTGTAGCAAGAAAATGGAAGCGCCTCAACGTGTACTCCTAGGGATGATATTGGTTGGAAAGGATATACAGGTAGTATTAGGAGAGATGTTGGTTGGAAAGGGAGACATCCTGGTGTAGGGCAGGTGTGTTATGTGTGTATGTGAGTTCTGGTGTTAGTGTGCTTGCATGCATATGTGTGTGTTGTGGTGTGTGTGTGTGTGTGTTGTGTGTGTGTTGTGTGTGTGTTGTGTGTATGTGTGAGTGTGTGTGTGTTTGGTGTGTGTGTGTTGTGGTGTGTGTGTGTGTGTGTGTGTGTGTGTGTGTGTGTGTGTGTGTGTGTGTGTGTGTGTGTGTGTGTGTGTGTGTGTGCTTGCGTGTATGTTCACTGTGTTATGTTGATATATATATATATATATATATATATATGTATGTGTGTGTGTGTGTGTGTGTGTGTGTGTGTGTGTGTGTGTGTGTGTGTGTGTGTGTGTGTGTGTGTGTGTGTGCATGTGTGTGTATGTATGTGTGTTGTGTGTGTGCATGTGTATGCATATGTGTGTATGTGAGTAATGTTTGTGTGTTGTGTGTGTGCATGTATATGTGTGTATGTGGGGGTCACCCACTGTTGGTGGAGATGTTGGAGTGTGTATGTGTGTATGCGGGGGCACCACTGTTGATGGAGATGTTGGAGTGTGTATGTGTATATGTGGGGGTCACCCACTGTTGGTGGAGATGTTGGAGTGTGTATGTGTATATGTGGGGGTCACCCACTGTTGGTGGAGATGTTGGAGAGTGTATATGTGTATGTGGGGGTCACCCACTGTTGGTGGAGATGTTGGAGTGTGTATGTGTATATGTGGGGGTTACCCACTGTTGGTGGAGATGTTGGAGTGTGTATGTGTGTATGTGGGGGTTACCCACTGTTGGTGGAGATGTTGGACTGTGTATGTGTATATGTGGGGGTCACCCACTGTTGGTGGAGATGTTGGAGTGTGTATGTGTGTATGTGGGGGCCACCCACTGTTGGTGGAGATGTTGGAGTGTGTATGTGTATATGTGGGGGTCACCCACTGTTGGTGGAGATGTTGGAGTGTGTATGTGTATATGTGGGGGTCACCCACTGTTGGTGGAGATGTTGGAGTGTGTATGTGTATATGTGGGGGTCACCCACTGTTGGTGGAGATGTTGGAGTGTGTATGTGTGTATGTGGGGGTCACCCACTGTTGGTGGAGAAGTTGGAGTGTGTATGTGTGTATGCGGGGGTCACCCACTGTCGGTGGAGATGTTGGAGTGTGTATGTGTATATGTGGGGTCACCCACTGTTGGTGGAGATGTTGGAGTGTGTATGTGTATATGTGGGGGTCACCCACTGTTGGTGGAGATGTTGGAGTGTGTATGTGTGTATGTGGGGGTCACCCACTGTTGGTGGAGATGTTGGAGTGTGTATGTGTGTATGCGGGGGTCACCCACTGTTGGTGGAGATGTTGGAGTGTGTATGTGTGTATGGGGGTCACCCACTGTTGGTGGAGATGTTGGAGTGTGTATGTGTATATGTGGGGGTCACCCACTGTTGGTGGAGATGTTGGAGTGTGTATGTGTATATGTGGGGGTCACCCACTGTTGGTGGAGATGTTGGAGTGTGTATGTGTATATGTGGGGGTCACCCACTGTTGGTGGAGATGTTGGAGTGTGTATGTGTGTATGTGGGGGTCACCCACTGTTGGTGGAGATGTTGGAGTGTGTATGTGTATATGTGGGGGTCACCCACTGTTGGTGGAGATGTTGGAGTGTGTATGTGTATATGTGGGGGTCACCCACTGTTGGTGGAGATGTTGGAGTGTGTATGTGTGTATGTGGGGGTCACCCACTGTTGGTGGAGATGTTGGAGTGTGTATGTGTGTATATGGGGGTCACCCACTGTTGGTGTAGATGTTGGAGTGTGTATGTGTGTATGTGTATATGTGGGGGTCACCCACTGTTGGTGGAGATGTTGGAGAGTGTATGTGTGTATGTGGGGGTCACCCACTGTTGATGGAGATGTTGGAGTGTGTATGTGTATATGTGGGGGTCACCCACTGTTGATGGAGATGTTGGAGTGTGTATGTGTATATGTGGGGGTCACCCACTGTTGGTGGAGATGTTGGAGTGTGTATGTATGTATATGGGGGTCACCCACTGTTGGTGGAGATGTTGGAGTGTGTATGTGTGTATGTGGGGATCACCCACTGTTGGTGGAGATGTTGGAGTGTGTATGTGTGTATGTGGGGGTCACCCACTGTTGGTGGAGATGTTGGAGTGTGTATGTATATGTGGGGGTCACCCACTGTTGGTGGAGATGTTGGAGTGTGTATGTGTGTATGTGGGGGTCACCCACTGTTGGTGGAGATGTTGGAGTGTGTATGTGTGTATGTGGGGGTCACCCACTGTTGGTGGAGATGTTGGAGAGTGTATGTGTGTATGTGGGGGTCACCCACTGTTGGTGGAGATGTTGGAGTGTGTATGTATATGTGGGGGTCACCCACTGTTGGTGGAGATGTTGGAGTGTGTATGTGTGTATGTGTGTATGCGGGGGTCACCCACTGTTGGTGGAGATGTTGGAGTGTGTATGTGTGTATGTGGGGTCACCCACTGTTGGTGGAGATGTTGGAGTGTGTATGTGTTTGTGTGTATGTGTGTATGTGTGTATGTGTGTATGTGTGTATGTGTGTATGTGTGTATGTGTGTATGTGTGTATGTGTGTATGTGTGTATGTGTGTATGTGGGGGTCACCCACTGTTGGTGGAGATGTTGGAGAGTGTATGTGTGTATGTGGGGTCACCCAATGTTGGTGGAGATGTTGGAGTGTGTATGTATATGTGGGGGTCACCCACTGTTGGTGGAGATGTTGGAGTGTGTATGTGTGTATGTGTGTATGCGGGGGTCACCCACTGTTGGTGGAGATGTTGGAGTGTGTATGTATATGTGGGGGTCACCCAATGTTGGTGGAGATGTTGGAGTGTGTATGTGTTTGTGTGTATGTGTGTATGTGTGTATGTGGGGGTCACCCACTGTTGGTGGAGATGTTGGAGTGTGTATGTGTGTATGTGTGTATGCGGGGGTCACCCACTGTTGGTGGAGATGTTGGAGTGTGTATGTGTGTGTGGGGGTCACCCACTGTTGGTGGAGATGTTGGAGTGTGTATGTGTGTATGTGTGTATGTGTGTATGTGTGTATGTGGGGGTCACCCACTGTTGGTGGAGATGTTGGAGTGTGTATGTGTGTATGTGTATATGCGGGGGTCACCCACTGTTGGTGGAGATGTTGGAGTGTGTATGTGTGTATATGGGGGTCACCCACTGTTGGTGTAGATGTTGGAGTGTATATGTGTGTATGTGTATATGTGGGGGTCACCCACTGTTGGTGGAGATGTTGGAGTGTGTATGTGTGTATGTGGGGGTCACCCACTGTTGGTGGAGATGTTGGAGTGTGTATGTGTATGTGGGGGTCACCCACTGTTGGTGGAGATGTTGGAGTGTGTATGTGTGTATGTGGGGGTCACCCACTGTTGGTGGAGATGTTGGAGTGTGTATGTGTATGTGGGGGTCACCCACTGTTGGTGGAGATGTTGGAGTGTGTATGTGTGTATGCGGGGATCACCCACTGTTGGTGGAGATGTTGGAGTGTGTATGTGGGGGTCACCCACTGTTGGTGGAGATGTTGGAGTGTGTAAGTGTGTATGCGGGGGTCACCCACTGTTGGTGGAGATGTTGGAGTGTGTATGTGTGTATGCGGGGTTCACCCACTGTTGGTGGAGATGTTGGAGAGCCAGCAACAGTTGCACCATCCAGTCCATCACTTCTATCTCATTGAGGACCTCGCCAAAGCCACAAGCCCGCGACAGCAACGCCTTCAATGTGCCTCCCTGCCCACCAACAGACAACAAGGTTTCACTCTACTTTTAAACCATGGGCATAAGTTATCACCATGACATCACTAATAATAATAACAAATATATTTCTCTGTGGGAGCCATAGCAACTGAAAAGTACAATAGTGTGTTACAATATTTGGCGAGACTCCACGCAACTGGAGCTGATTGGGGACCGGATTCAAGAATAATATTCAAACGACCGATGACAGTTGAAGTTTCCAACTGATGAAAATAAACTAAAGCAATTGGGGAAGATTTGTTAGTAATTATATATTATGGTTATCATTTTAGCATTATTGTTATATGGCTGGATACTGCTCAGATAGCTGATTTACGTAAAGGCAAAGGCTGATAAAACATGGATTACAGACTACTCATCAGCTCGGTTTCTGTTACATCATACTAGGAAAATCTGGTCATAAATATATTGTATTATAACTTTCTTATCTTAGCTGTCCGATTTAATATTGAGTTTACCACACTGTCATAGACATATAGTGACACACTATTAATGATTTAAGGTCGTATGTGTCTTTTATGGGGTTTGCATTTTACAGTACAACTCACATTGTGGTTTCACAACAGTTCGAAAAGCACTTATATCTGATAAGTTTCCTAAATGCACATAATCATAACAAATGTACACATTTTCCCCAAAACAGGTTGTACTGAGCAAAAGATGGCATTCTTCATTACTTGTCAAGATCGCCAAACACAAGTACTATCCATCGATGCCATGGCTACCACCACAATAATCAATTAATTTATAATTTTTACTGGTAAAGTATCACACTGCTTCTGCTTGTAATTACCCTTTGGAAAATATAGCTATGAATACAATTTGAGGACAGACCGGTTAATACAACCAAAAAAAACAAAGTCATGTCTTTTAACATGAAGAAAATGGACTTCCTGCCCCCAACCTCGTTTGGAAGCGAGACTTACATGGCCTATATAAGAGCATTACAACTGACGAAATAATTCATGGAAGTATATTAGTAAAACTATATATGTGTGTTGGTATATATGCAGTTATAATTTCATATATAGTTTTACTAATATACTTCCATGAATAATGTTATCAGTTGTAATGCTCTTATAGGCCATGTAAGTCTAACTGATAAGTATAACTGATTAGAATGTTTGATAAAAGTATAAAACAATAAAATAAAGTAAGATAACAAAACTGTAATTGGAGATTACAGTATGTTTTATCTCACAATTGTCCAGCCTACCACTTCATTTCTACTGTTGCCAAGTATGGTGACAGGAGAGTGACAATAACACTAAAGTGGTGGAAGTCGTACTAGAAATGTTGCAAATGCATAAGCAAATAACTCTAAATCAGTCAATAAAATAAAATAAATTAACACTGAGCAGTAGGAACATCAGAAACCAATGGCCCAGTGAAGTGAATGCACATAAATAGTTTACAAAAAAGCTTGGGAGGAGATACAGTTACACCACCCCAAAGTTAGTAGTAAGTCAATAATAACCTCAATGTAGAGAAAGATGAAGAAAACCTGTTGAAAGATAGGAACCAACTAGAATGGCATTCTTCATGAAAGAGAACAGAGACAAAATAAAATGGTGGCTAGTACTAAATGGATTTATGCATCAACAATGAAAGTAAACTTATGTAAGGTTAAAAAACATGGCAAGAGTACACATACATGTACACACCTCACAATATTCAGTTATCACATTAACTATCTCTCTCTCACAGATCACGTCACATATTCTCATGCAGTGTCTGTGGCTGACGAGTTCCCTGTGAAGTCTTAGTTCCTCTATCAGTTCCGTCTTCCCATCATCAGTCATGCCGTCAAACTTCAGTTGCCGCAGCACTTTTCTA
This sequence comes from Ridgeia piscesae, assembly GCA_025642075.2. NCBI lineage: Eukaryota > Metazoa > Annelida > Polychaeta > Sabellida > Siboglinidae > Ridgeia > Ridgeia piscesae. The sequence goes on from JAODUO010001249.1 coordinate 89,756, forward strand.
TAAAGGAAAACACACTAAAATTCAGCACCTTAATGATACTTGAATCCATGTCTATCGTGTTATAATTTATAATAAAAATAGTAATGACACTATGAAATTATTATGACACCTGACTTTCAATATAGAAAAGTGGTATATCTTAGTAATGTCTAAAATGGTGTAATTTTGACACAGTGTCAATCTTTAGTACTTATTCGGCATGTCTCCAACACATTGACAACTATAAAAAACTACTCTGGGTTCGAAACAGTGGTAGCCCGAGGCTACCAGAATTGCTGTCAGGCTAGTACAATTGGAGACAGCAGTAGCCCGGTGGTCTACCACAAAATCTGGATAAATAAACTTACTACACACCCTTAAAGACCACACTAGAAGCCATCTGTTATTTTGGCTCTATGATTGGGTGACGTAATAAACTGATCAATTAACAGGATGAGGTAGTTTAAAACATTGTTGCAGGTGGGTAGGCTGCACTTCCAAGAACATTTACTGGGAGGTCAATTTCTTAAAAATCCACTAGTCTTGTGATACATATATATGGGAAAGCTATTTCTTTTGTACATGACACACGTTTTTGTAATCTATCAAAGCCAGGGCAATTTGAAGAATTAAATTAGTATATATTATTATAATAAGCTAAAATAAATACTACCTGTGCAATTTATCTGAGAAATAATATTTAATTGAATAATTCAAAATAGTTTTGTAACATGGGTAAAATGTACACATGTAAATGAGTACAAGCACTGCTAAATTATATTGATTTTATGTTTTATAATAATACCTTTATCAATGTTGTATTCAAATTTCAAAAAGAAAAACTATCTTTTAACAATATTTTGTTTTAATGTACAGTGTTGTATAAACTAATGTTATTATTATGCAATCTGGATATGGCCACATGTCACATTATTTTAGTGGGAATGTTAACAAATACAGATATCTTTCATCAACACAACATATGTAAACTCACAAATATATGTTAAATATACATAGTAGAATATTTGCATTGTTTTACTAAATATAGTAGAATTTTATACATTCAAATAGTTATTATAACAAAGGAACACGGGTTTTGTTTTAAGAATATTTCTTTCTATGATGCCACAAACCAAGTGCCGCAGTTGACTTAGTTTCTACTTTCGCCAGTTATGGCATGCTAAATGGTGATTCATGCTAAATGGTGATTCATTTACTAAAACAAAAGTAGTGCAACAGTGGCCCCCCCCCCAAAGAGAGTAACTCGTCGGCTGTTACCATTTATGATATGTAGAAGAGTATGGTAGATATCGCAAATCATTCTAATTAACAATTTTTTTTAAATACATTTGCAAAGAAAAGGAAAGGGTACTGTAGAAAGAGGCATGTGGACCTCAATGCTTCAATAAAAATACTACCACTCTGCCCAAAATTTTAGTTTGCGAGTTATATACAGATAAATTCTTAAGAAATTTTGGGCTACCAGATATGGGTGTGGGTGTGGGCTACCAGAAATTTCAAGCTGGTAGCCCTGATGGCTACCTAGATTTTGGAGTTATTTCTACGGATTCTACCCCTGACAATGTACCAGTATGTCTGATTACGTCAGCCACTCACAGATAATAAATTACCACAACACATAATCTGTACTTTGCTCTACATGATGTCTTAGAAGCATACTTCATCATGTTACATGATGAGGTATGCTTCTAAAACATCAAAATAAACATAAACCTCATGCATTTGACAAATATCCTGTACATGTACCTGACAATTAGGATACACTGTTGCAGATGTTAACTGTGTAAACTGTACCAAATTAATAATCCTTACAGTCTGTGTTGTGGCCCTGTTACATCTTTCACGAGACATGTGTGTTTCCCCAGCTGCTTCTCAAACTGAAGTTGTGTCCCCGCATCCTTCTGTGCCATCATTTACTCTCAGGTGTCGAACAAGTGGACAGTGGGGGTGAGAGGGTCAGTGGCTATCCCAGGTGTGTGCTGGTGATGAAATGTGTGGAACGGAGAACTCTGAAAAAGAACATGCATATAGTAACATCACGCCTGCAATCCCTGTGCATGAATTACAAACTGCAGGCATACATGATTATGAAAATGTGCTAGATTTTATATGTATTCTTTTAATATGTTTTCATCACTGACGTGTCTAGTTATAATATCATATTATAAAGCCGGTGTGTTCTTATCCATCACTTAACGTGTTATATATTTACATCCCATGAGATCTAGCTGGTAGATCCTGTGTCATCGCTTTGTAGTTATGAGTTAGATAACTTAGCTTGACATCAGCATCCATCTTTCATTGAATGATTATAAATTCCTCAGACCAACTAAATCTCAGAGGCTTGGTGATGATAGCAGTTTATGCAACGCGGTGATTTTTCGTATAACAACTGCAAGTATTTAACTTGTCTAACAATATCTCTGTTTAAAGTAGTGATAAGAAAGCAAGCTCAACATAGTTTCTTGTACAAGAATACCGGGCGATAATACAAGTGAAATGACAATCCAACCTCTAAACGCATCCACGGTTCGTAATCACAACCATGTTGGCTTTCACGACAAGCGTAATGTAATTAAACAACCGCTTAATGCTTCAGTTATATTTAAGAACATTCTATGTTTGCCACAAACGAGTATTAAACAGCTGGAAGTCTGCATTCCCTTTGGCAACGTAAACAGATCACGCAGCGACACCTGGTGAAGATATAAAACAAACTTCACAATATTTTAAGTTAGTTTAAAACACGGTTAGTGCTGTCTTCAAACTTACATTTTAAATACCTAAATATTGTCTTTATAAATTAATCGCATACACGTTAGTAACGTCCTTTAAACGTCATAACATAATAAATTGTTCTAGTTTAAACTTTCCATTCTTGCCACCTGACGATCATCAAGGGAAGTTGACAGTACTGAAAACGAGACTGTCAACATGGCTGCTAGTGCGAAAGAGAAGTTCACTGCGGCTGTCAACGTTATAAGAACGCTACCAAGAGATGGTAAGTCGTTCAAAAAAATTATTCACAATGCATTCAAACCTCAAATGCAAGGTATTCAAATTAATGTGTTTAATGCGCAGTATTTACTGTTATTGTTGCGTGAACATCATTGACGGCCGGCCTCATTGACTGAGCCAAGGCAATGGCAATGATAATCAATGATTCGACCATGGCGGGGGTACTAGTCGTAGAAAAACGATCCCCATCCCAACTTTGTGCACACACCCACACACACGCGCGCGCGTACACAATGCACATAAACAAAGTGTGACCATTCCCAAAGCCAGTCGACTACCCCGGGCAGAAGGCAAATATTTTATGCAGTATAATAATGTTTATAATAGACTATATCGAAGTTTGTTGACTCAATCTGTATCATAGTTGCTGTTGGTTGTGATTGAGTGAACTAAATCCCTGGTGTCCAAACTTAGTCCGCTACAGTGCTAGATTACCAGATCATGCAGTAGACTAGTAAACAGACATGATCAAAAATATGCATTGCTGCAAGACCCAGGGCAGTATTATATTATTCCAAAACCTGGACTTGCTTAGACTGAGTAACTAAACTCCACATTCAAATATTATTCTGTGAAGCAGGAAACGACCCAACATGTGTTCTAGTTGTGCTAAATGTGATGTAATGAATTAAAAGTGACACTTTAATTTTGCCTTATTAGGCTTCAGTAATTAATTCCACTCCCAGTGGATGGGTTTTCTGCAGGTAGTTTCCAGCCGTCACGAGAGATGATGCTCAAGTTCTATGCCTTCTACAAACAGGCCACATTGGGCCCTTGTACTGACCCAAAACCTGGATTCTGGGACGTTGTTGGAAAAGCAAAATGGTAGGCATCATACCACTGCTCACTGAATCTTAATTATATCTTAACACAGCCCTGTGAACTTCAGTGGGATGTGCAGTGGGATGTAACTGCTGTTGGAGGTGTTTGGTGAACCTGAAATTCTGTTTTATTTTTTAATCTCAAAGTTTTGCAGGTATAAATGGTTAATAATTTTATATAATATTAATATATTGACTGCATAGTTCAGTCAATTGTGCATAAAAATCAATAGTCATCACTATATCTGGAAGTGAGTTGTTAAACCAAAGTTAAATGTGTACTGTTTTATGGAGTTTCTAAACTTTTATGGGACCATCCCTTAGAGTTTTGACAACAATTGGAGGCTTGATGTTTCTTGCAGGGAGGCGTGGAGTGAGCTACATGAAATGTCAGAGGAAGATGCCATGATCAGCTACGTAGACCAGCTCAAACAGGTAATATATGAAAATAAAACCTACCAAACATTCTATGATTCATATATGTGATTTAAACTTTTTTATCACAGACTAGACTTTTGGTAATATTGCCTTCTTACATTCTTGGATAGAACTCAATGTTTTGGAGTACATTTTTTCTATTGACTTACATTTACGCTAAAACTGTAAACTGTTAGTTTCAGCCTGAGATGGTCTCTGTGGGTTGTCTTCTATAGCTGTCTCTAATGTAGTTCACAATGTACAACGACATAGTTTATAATACATAAGCCAGGCATGTGCGCTAACCACTACACTATTGTGCTCACTTAACTCCAAGGCACTGTGCTTTGTGTTTCGTGCAATATATGGCATTCTAATGTATTTTTTCCTATTTTGTAAAGACAACATGGATTCATGTTAGTTTTGTGGAACTGCTGTGTTAAATAAGACTTGTTTGTGCTGCAGATCGTAGAAGCAATGCCACATAGTGATAATGTACAGACATTCCTTGAGAAACTTGGTTCATTCTATGAGATGGTTGACACAAATGCAGTCAATGGGCGGGCAACAAGATGCAACAACAATGATGTTGCTATGAACATGAAGGCCTTGACTGAGAAGCCATCCAGTGAAGGTGAAACCAAACATGCAGTGTCACCTGGCATTACCAGTACAACACAGAATGTGGATGTAGAGTCTACAAGTAAACATACAGACATGGATGCTAGTATAGGTGAGGGATACAATCAATTGCGCTGGACTTCTGCATAAAGTTGAAACAAAGTTATTCATAATAATGTATACCTCAAAATAAGCACTGTTGTTAGTCTCGTGTAGTCTGTATATTTACACACATTTTAAAATATCATTCTCCACATGGGCAATGTATAAACTCAATTCCATAATATCATATTTTTTATTGATATTTTATAGTATATTTGCTCATTATTTTTAAAATAAAGTATATTTTATTTTTCACTACCAGTTATTGAAACAAGCTTTTCTGAACAGAGTATTGCTTTGAAAATAAGTGTATGAATAAAGTTTATTTTTGTTAACAATGTCACTGATGTCAGTGCCATGTATTCAAGGTGACAGTGGTACTGTGTCATCTGACACTGACGATGAGATTGACTCTGTTGCATCCCAACCACAAAAAGCGTCATCATCCAAAGATACAACACACCTGACTAATGGTGACACCAATCAGGTTCATGACGCGTCACCTCAGTTGAGTGAGTACAGTGAGTTTCCAGCAGCTCAAACTGTGGCTTGACCAACATTTTAATTTGTTGTGAAGTGCTTTGACCAAATAAAAAAGTAAAATATATATATTATTTGCTATATTATTATATATTTTAGCTTAATTATATATGTGACGTGTTCTAACGAAATGAGTCGTATGTCAATTTTTTTTAGTTAGTCACCACATTGGAAAGAAGATGTATTAATCTTTCCAACGGTGTAAAAAGTATGGAGATATCTCACACACAGCCAAAGTTATTGGACGCTGAACATGCCTAGGGTAGAAAGTTTCAAACGGAGAAAAACGCATTTGAAGTTCTCGGTCACATAAGCACACAGTCGGGTTCATTGTCGATCCAAAATCAGCCGTTTTGCTTCTATTACTCCATTTGATCCATTCGAAATAAACTACCAAGGCATGTTCGCTGTCGAAGATATATCATGCTAACTGTTTACTGAAATTATTACAACATAATCCGAGTATTTAGCAATGTTTTGTAGCAGCGACCCGATCAATTCCACGTTGTTTACAGCTAGCGAGAGCGCACTGCGCGCACAGCTCTAAACCAATCAGGGCCCTGCTGTCAGCTCCTCACGGCGTCTAGTGACGTTTATTCACAGATAGGCCTCTCGCATTAAGCGCTGCTATTGGCTTACACTGACGTCAGTGGGGATTTCTACTACAAGAATCCGAAAGAGGGCATCCAGGGCTTTCCTGTAGTACCAAATAAGTCCGCCATGCATTGAGGGAAACCCCAAAGAATGCGACATGAACTAGTGCGATTTATCGGTTCTGTTTTACGAAATTCATGCATGAAATGTTACGTAGTGTGTCTAAAAAGGCTATAAAATGTACTAAATAATAATATAAACGAGAAATAAGCATTACCAATTGACAAAAAAGATACCAAAGTATACTTTGGTGACAAAAAGTCAAAATCGTCGAAATTCATCGTTGCATGTTTATGCGGTGTTTTCTCGAAATCAAGTTCGCTGACATACGACTCATTTCGTTAGAACACGTCACATATATATCTATTTTGAGTTGGAAACATTTATAAGGCGCTATATATTTGGGTTAAAAACCTGCTCAAAGGCGCTAACAATATAAAATCAGTAAATACACACACAGGTATATGGTGAGTTATCACGAAACGTCGACAAAACTTTTTTGTAATATTATAAATATTACAAAAACATACAGCACGGCATTGTAATGATGGTCACGGCAACCGCCTCATTGACAGGTACCATGGGCACCCAACTTTTACATGTGTATCTTCACAATTATGGAAGATGCAGGCAAATAAAGGATATTTTTGAAGTTTTTTCTGTAGTACTATTATACTAACACGAATTATGCATTAACCAATAATCACAGGTGTGTGGTTTCTTTACCCATTTAACTGTGTATAGTTCGATATAGAGTCTTCGAAAAATGTAAGTGTTTTGTTGAATGGGCGCGCCGCAGGAACAGTATATGTGGTGGGGTAGTTTGGCCGATACCGAGCATATACACATTTTCAACAAAGCATATGCAAGGGTAAATAATAAAGTTTAAACATACTAATTATATATATGTGTCAACATTTCTGTTTAGATAAAACCTGTATAGGTAAAATTGGTTTCCCAGAAATAAAAAAACCTGTAATGAAATATAATAGACTCATTCATATTTGGATGTGGGGTAGTTTTACGATACCGAACAAATGACATTGACGTACTGATTTTGGTCAGAGTTTTGGATATTAGTGGTATTACCACTGATGAGTTACCTGTAAAGAATGGTCAAATTAAGGGAACAGAAACCTACTCTCGTTATTAAACATCATCCATTTTGTGACTGACTGTCCAAGTTCTCAATACCGAAATAGCTCATACGCATTGGTTGGCCAAGCCCAACTGACACGTACACCAAATAACGAGGTGAAACGTCCATTCGTTATTTGGTGTACAACGTGTCAGCCGAGTTAAAAGAGAACTGCATTTTATCAGAAATGATTGGAAAATAATGCACTAACTGTCACAGAGCAACACGCCGAGGCCAAGCAGAATAAGACAAATGCCCCTTAGAATTTTTTTTTTTATTTTGAAAATACTAATGAAGAATGCCTTTCAGCGATACCGAGCATATACCTATTTTAAACATCCTCATGAAAACTACAGATGACAGTATCCACATAAGATTTGTTCCGTTGAAATGGTAATTGTTCATTTTATACTTACCTTTATGGTGATACTATACAGGCAGTTCCCCATAGAATGACAAGTAATTATATAACCGCTTTACTCTTTTGATAGGACACCAAAAACGTATTCTAATTTCTAAATTGTATGAAAATAAAACAATGCTTTGTAAATGTTGTCACTGCTGTCCATTTTGAACCATAAATATGTTATATGCTCAAAAAAATAAATGAAAAAACATACCGGAAAAATGAAATAAATAACATGTATATTAAATACACGATGTGCATGCATACGCTCGGTATCGCGCAACACGTACACCCAACTTCAAAGTGAAGCCAAACAGCTGGTTTTACTAATTAAGCTACCCAAATTTATTTCCCGTATACCTTAACATGTTATTTATTAGTACCTTAAAGGAAAACGTGAAATATTGAATTCTAAATTTACCCCCCTAAAGCAAATTCTGTCTACGTTTCGTGATAACTGACCATAATATTATATATATATATATATATATATATATATATATAAGCTATATCTATATAAGCTATATCTATATAAGCTATGTCTATATGACCTATGTATATATAATATATTGTTATTATTGAATTAAAGTATATTATTCTGATGTGTTTCTAGATGGTAACCGGAGTGTGGCAGACAGAAGTCGTGATGACCGAGGTGTGACAAGTGAGGACAATGACAGTGACACTGAAGTCTACTGTGACACGTCAGACCTCCCCCTGGTCAGTGTTGGACACTTGTTATCATTGACCCATACATCATTGAGCTTTAAAGGATTGATCAAAGTTCGTTGTATTTCTTAAGAATAAAATTATGTTTTTAAACTGTAGATATAGAGCATATTTATTCCAATATCTGATCGTTAATTGTTTTTGCTGTTGGAATGGCTGGTCATTGATATACCTCCTACTTGTGTACATACTTGATTTTATTGTGTACATGCATTGCTAAGTGATTTAAATATTATGTTTTATGTACCCCCCACAGTGCAGCAGTACATTATTCAAATCTGGCTCTGTTGAAGACTGTTGCCTAAATGACCGCACATCCAACTGACCCAAATAAACAAACCAAATGCCAATTTAGATTCTAATTCCAGGATATTTGACAAGTCTTTAGTTAATTAAAATTGGGCGTTTTTTCTTATGAATATTTTGTAGAATTTTATGTAATATTACGATTTGTTTTGCATTTTTATACCGGGTAATGTAATAGATCTAATAAATGGCTATAGAAAATCTCATTTGGCTAAACAGATTTCTGACCTCTAGCCAAATTGGCTAAACAGATTTTAGACACAGCGCTAGCCTAGAGCAAATATTGCTGAATGGGCTCAGGTTGGGGGGCTGCCTCCTAAATTATAACGGTGCCTGCATTCTGATAGGAATTGCCGCAAGGGTTGCAGAGTCCGCCTGGGAGAGAATTTCCCAGTCGAGATCTGGATGCTTCCCTGCCTGGCTACGCCAACACAACTCCACCCACAGACATGGACGCACTGTCCAAGACTAGTGACCTGGTGGCCGTAGAAAAGGACCTCGGCCCCTGTGGAAGGAACGACAGCTCTGAAAACAGTACTCCGGAACATGCCTATAGGCACCAGACATTCCCTGTTGTGAGCCAGGACAGTCCTGTGGTGACATCATATAGCACATTAGTTCAACGGATGGCCACCAGAGGGGGTGGCATGGAGCAGCCGGAGGGTGATGGTGCTGTGCCGACATCTACGCCGCGGACACGAAATATGACAGGCGGTTCACAGCAAACTGGTGAATGAATTGTACTGTTTGGATTAGTCATGTGCAGTTATGTTATAAACCAAATCAAGTAAACTTACACACCACGTCTGTATACATTAATATGTTTATAAATAATAAATATTTAAGAGTTTTAATTATGCTGTTTTCTGGAACTTGCAGTTTTTCTAATATGATTCAGCAGTTGTTAGTAATCCAACATGTGTTTATTTAACTTCGTAGATCATCAGTCGTATGACTGGTACTTTACATTTTATGCAAATTCATTCTTTTTGGCAGACACAATCATCTTGTTGACTATTCTAAGATCTTTGTATTACTATCATAATTTATTCTTCAGTATGTACATTTATCGAATGTTTTGTTTATAAACACTAAACACTGATGACCAGGTTGTCTTGGGATGTTAATGTCCTAATGAAGTTGTCTGTGTCTGTCCAGGCTCTGGTCAGCAACAGGACCCAATCCCCACTGACCACCACTCTCCGTACTGCTCACGCCTCAGTGCAGGCGCAGGTGGTGGTGATGACCACTGGTCACATGACCGGTTCAGGTCAGAGGTCAATGAGCAGATGACGTTGGCTTTACTAAGGCTGCAGCAGGACATGAACAATGTCCTCGAGAGGGTGAGGACACTCGAGGTCCAGCACAACTCACTGGTCAGTGGTCATCTCTGTAGTTCGAGAATTTGTTTGAGCATAAGAATATGAGTAAATGTGTGTGTGTGTGTGTGTGTGTGTGTGTGTGTGTGTGTGTGTGTGTGTGTGTGTGTGTGTGTGTGTGTGTGTGTGTGTGTGTGTGTGTGTGTGTGTGTGTGTGTGTGTGTGTGTGTGTGTAGTGTGTGTGTGTGTGTGTGTGATGTGTGTGTGTGTGTGTGTGTGTGTGTGTGTGTGTGTGTGTGTGTGTGTGTGTGTGTGTGTGTGTGTGTGTGTGTATGCATGCGTGACCGAATGTGACCAAGTTCGGTTTAATGACTGAGTATATGTGAGTCACTGAATCAGTGACTGATTGTATGATGACTAATTGTGTTGGCATGACATTGGAATCATGATGTTGGAAGTGACTTAGTTGATACTATATGAGATGATATAAAGGTAAAATAATTAGACTTTGTACTGAGGAGATATGGCATGTGAGTTTATATTGACTGACTGCATCTAAGTGTCACTTTGTGTATTTTCTTTTTAAGCTGCAGGTTTTTGTTGATTGTTTTTGTTGTCGATTTTGTGAGTAGTTTGGTCTATTCTCAGTGTTGCCTATAGAGCTCGCTGGATGATTACAAACTACACATCTATGTTTCATTTAGCCAACGTTTGAATATATAAATACATGTGAAAATTTTAACTGTAATTTATTGTTGGTTGTTAGCAGATATGGAGTTATTACAATACAAATGTAATCAAGTACGATTACAATGAAAATCCATGAGTACGAATACAAGTATGATTACTCAGAAAACTTATGTAATCAAATATGAGTACAATTACTTTAGAATGTAATCATAATTCCTTTAATGAATATCTTAATCTTGTTTCTGCCGTAAAGGCGACCTTCTTGGAATCCCCATGTGCTACTCTTTTTCTGTAGCTGTGTTCTAACTGATTACTTCTATCCAGGTTTTATTTTTAATAATCAGATGATGTTCTCAGCTGTTTATATGAAAAAATGTAATCGTGAGAAGTAATCATGATTACGACTACTCTGGTTATGTAATTGATTACTACGAGTACAGTTACAGAGTTTGATTATGCCATCCCTAGTTGCCAGTGTAAGATCAGGACTGCTGTGTTTAACTGCTCTGTTATTTCCTATTATTATTATATCTGTCGAATGGTATGAGTTAAGATTTCTCCTTGCCATCAAGCAACTGGTATGTCATGAAGGCAGTAAGGAAACATGGCCATTTCTATGGATGCTCTTGTTCTTCTCACTCATTCCACCTGTCCATAGTTTGCACTTGACTGTTTACAAAATTTTCAATTTGTTCAGGACCAGCAGAAAACAAGAGAAACCTTGAGTGGGAGTCGACAGTCACGGGTGGGTGGTGTTTACCTGGACACTAAGTTCAACAATTCTGACAATGGCCGTACCATCATATGTTATATGAACCAAAGTGTGATTAGGTGGTACTACACCTGTAGTGTTACTAAAGGTTGCCAGATGTGACAGACCATGGTTATTTAAATTTGTATCTACTCTTTCATGTTTAAATGACCCCCCCTCAGCCAGATAAAACCAATTCGTTTAATTAACCAGATTTTTTATGCTGATAGGGCGCCCCCTGGTGGATGCAGCCATTAACGGGACGAGGGATGCTGTTTGCGATAGTTTGGCCAATCCTAGTACATCTGTTCCTTAGCTACATTCGTCGACGGAGTAAGAGGTAAGTAGTAGTAATAGTTGATGCCAGACATGAGTTACATCTCCAGACAAACCACTTGTTGTTTTCACAAAAGTCACTCAGGCACAAACTCAGGGTCCTCCAGTAATACTATTAATATCGGATATCAACATTCTGAGATGAGGCCTAAAAACAAAGCATGTTAATCTGCTACATTTCTCTGATGTCTTTAGAACCAACAGATCATTCGTTTCCAAACAACTTTATGTTCCTAAAACAAAGTTCAATATTGGCAAACATGCTTTTTCTTTAGCTGCACCAACAATCGGGAATCGACTTACTATTGCAATTAAATCTTCTGAAACTGTTGTCACCTTTTGTAAAAAGAAACCACAAAACATATTTATTTGAAATTGCATTCTCCAATGACAACTTTGTCTGTCCCCTTTTCTGATTACACAAAATGGTTGAGGCTGTTGCACCTCCGAGCTTGAATATTCAAGGATGTAGATGCTGTAGTGTTGCAAGCAATTACGATTATATTATTATTAAAATAAATTAATTTATATAACCAGATTATCATTTTAATTAAGATCATGTCAGATGTTGGTACATGTAAGAAATTTATGAGAAAGTTAAACAGAAATTACACAATGCAGAGCTACAAGAACATGTTTCCATTTCAGGCAGACAAAATGGATCGCCAGTAAAAGGTAACAGGCACCAACTGGCAACAGAAGGTGCAGCTTTATTGAGCAGACAGAATGGAGACCCAACAGTGCCGAGTTCTCTCCTCAGGCACTGGTGTCTCCCATCAACTCAGCTGACGTGTGATACTCATGTAGCGTCGTATCCAGTTGTTGAGTCCCTGTGAAGAAGGGAGACATCAAGACCAAGCATGGCACAGCTTCCACAGTGTTTACTGGCCATGTCTAGTGATTTGTGATCAAGAAACTCTACATAATATAGCTGTAGTATGGAGCTGACAGGTGGGCAAGTTGACATCTTGGTGATGAGAGATAATGCTTCAGTGACCCACAAGATGAGTTCTCACCAGTTTCTTTGCTCTCCCTAGGCATTGAGTATGTCTGTGTCGAAACTGTTCAGATGGAAATACCAAAATGGCTATGTAGCACAGAACCAATTATTTATATGTGCCCGGTACTATATATGTTTAGGATACATATTACCTGTATGCACACTGACTTGACACACCTTTGAATACTGCCATAAATGCCATTGGTATTTAATGGAAACCCCTGAGATTTTACCACAAAAAAATAGGGATTTAGCATTTATATGCATGCACTGGGCTGCTTAGTAAGGCATTCTTAACACAACTCAAAATGTTGTGCGAAAACTCAAAATCCACATGCCAGTGAGACTATTAAATCTTAAAAAACCCATGAGACTCATGGCTAACCTGTGAGATTCGCGGCTAACACATTAAACTCGCGACTAACCTGCGAGACTTGGCAGGCCTGTGTTTCTGTGTCTGAATACACACAGTACAGTTTTTAGGTATCCGATTACATTTGATACACCTTGTTTCATGAATGAGTGTATACATTAATGTAATATGCGGGTCATTATCAGTCAGACGTCACAGTGCAAACTAGCAATGTGCTTCTATTTGCCAATCTATGGCTAAATGTCAGCTAGAAAATGTGTTCCTCGGAATGCAGGGCCAGGATAGTGACCAAGTGTCATCAGAGGATGCAAGTTGTGTACACATTGCACACACTTTGCAGTCAGTAAGCATCAGAACCCGTGTCCATCATGTCTTTTGTCCATTTGCTAACTGTGATCTTTGTTAACAAAGACATCATCGGCCAACTTGAGAGCAGGTCTATGCATGCAGTGATATTGATTATTTTTCAAACTTGTCAGTCCAAATGTTTTGGTTCAGGGCACATTTTGACAAGTTGGTTCATTAAAGGTATAAAAAGATCGAGTGATTTTGACATTCCAATCTGACCCTGTGAGAACTGTAACAGTAGTTCCAAAACTATATGGAGACTTTTTGAAAATACATGTTTTGAGAAAGTAGTAACCTGACAATTGTTTTGTTCTGTGATACATGGAATTTGTTAGGATTATTTTACAAAAATAAAAGTGGACATAGACAGGCAAGTCCACAATGTATGCATTATTTAACGCAATCACAGAATTTATGGAGACATCACAAATGGTCAGTGACGTCTTCAGACAATAACTGACCAATGGTTTTCGTGTGATGTTCTAGTGCTTGATCAGTGTCCAGGGGTGGTCACTCTTAGGGAACCAAGTTGTGATCATCTAGTCAGGCCATGACAGGCCGCAGTATTGATGGCATTGTTTATTGTAGTTTTATTTTATCATTACTATGCTTATGAAAAGATCACGGACAGATGGACTTATAAGTTGATACATTTTTTACAGTGTATGTATGTATGATTGTACTAAAAAAACCTTATTTTACAACAAATGTATATCATGTATAGCTCAAATGTGCCAGTGAAATGTACCCAGCAGTAATTCACACACAAATTTCTCTGTTCAAACAATTTAATAAAACAAAATATCCTTTCACCTTCAACAAACATCTTTATCATTGACCTAGGCACATGGATACTGCTCATCACATCACTTGCAGACATGAGTTGTTGCATGTATCGTTGTCCTGGCAACACACAATCTGGAACATGATCCTCTTGTTGCTATGTACATATAAATGCATATATCTGGCACACAACCTGTCGTGGTTACATCACAAGTGTCATGCAATCAGCACATCATCATGAAATTAAACAGTATTTAATATATTTTGGGTGAAATTAAAATTGCGGTCTTATTGTATACAACAGGCCGCTCATACAGTTTCTAGGATCTACATGATGGCAGTTTGGGTTATTTTATTATAACGGTCGATTTCATCAGTCACTACTGTGTCAGCCGTGAGAACAAAAGATGATATCATAAAAAAATATTACATGTATGTCACGTGTGTGCAGGCCAACCAGAAGCAATTTCATTGGCTGCGGTTAAGATGCGTTTTGCAAAGGGGTGTGCCAGGGGTGCTGTACGTAACCCTTGGTGTGCAACTACTTATCTACTTCCTGACTACAGGCTGTGCACTACGAGTCATCTAAATACTACATTGACCATGACAACATGACGTCAATGAATGAACACATGGCAGTGGTTCACTGGCTGCAGACTAGCAACAGTTACACATCGTACTGATACACAACATTTAGTCTTCTTCAAATACATGCAGTTAGATTTAATTATTTACAACATGAGGCTAAATAACATGCACAGTAACAACATTTAGACAGAGCTAGGTTAGGTAACATTTTACATTATACTCAAAGATCAGACATTACAATAAAGATCAGATACTGTCACACCTCAAAGACACCGGACAAAACATCACTTCAACGTGTCATCTAACAGTCTAGAGAAGTCATGTATGTAGATGCCATGTGATGTAGTCATTTAGGACACTGATGATGACAGCTGAAACACCAATGCCATTCATTTAGATAGCCACGACACGCCCACACCAATGCAGTGTCATCTCGACACAGACGTAATATAAATGATGTGTCCCCTAGACATCGATGACATAGTTGGGATGCACTACAAGCACGGGGTCATCTTCTTTCACCAGTTGCTCCTTCGAATGTTTCGGTTTCAAACCAGTCGTATCCAGTTCTATCAGGATGTGATCCTGCAATAACACGTACAGTTTGGTAAGTGAAAAGATACATTTTACTCCACATGTTCTGGTCATCGATACCAAACAACAATAAGAAATGATCTAGCAGTCAAATCTGGGACCAATCACATTGTCATTATATGCCAATTATGTATTATGTTGTCCATAAAATTTATGATTTCATTTAAAAACAATTTTTTTAAAGAAACGATTAAGGCAAACTATATTGTTATTCATGACATTTCAAGGAAAGTGATGAACAACAACGAAAAATCCAAGTCCAGCATCAGAGCGGGACTCACCCCTGCTGTACAGCAACAGAAAAGAAAACCACATTTAGCGACATTCTAACAAAGACACCTCACAATACTTACATGATGCACCAATCGGAAGATGACTTTCTCAACAATTGTCTTTCGCTCCATCAGTTCAGCCTCACTGTCAATCTCGGCCTCAATCTCGTGCAGGTACCAGTTCACCAGTTCATTTCTCCGCACACCTGCGTCATCATCTGTTGCCATGGAAACAGATCATCATAATGTCACCCACATAAATACTTCCTAAATGCGAGTCAGACTGGTTGACATCAGCTGATACGTTACTTGATATGATGGAGACATAATAAATAAATAAATCATTATTTGTTGAAATATGCAAATGTCATAATTTACAGTCTGTTACAACTTAACAGTACATCTTTTCAAATAGTTTTTCAGACAATGTAATTTTCAACATGTTACATGTAATGATTTATTTCAAACACCGCAGTTCTGAATGTATCAATCCTGAACACGGATAATTTAGAGCCCCCCCACCAAATAAATATCACAATACTGTCATCACCGCATGACCATCAACAAAGTTCTCACCATCAGCCGTCTCCTCCATCTTGCGCATGTGACACACCAGGAGGTTGGCCATTTGTTTGTATTCGTCATACGTCAGTTTCAGTCCCTTCTTTGGGGCTGTTTTCTCCGCAGCTGCCTCTTTGTCAGCCTCAGCACCAGAGGGAGGCACCTGTACTGCTGGGGTGTCTGTAAATGGAATTGCGGTGTGAATTTTCAGTATAATTTCCACTTGTTCCCACAGTAGTGATAAATGAGATGAGTTATGTAAGTAGCCGTCTTTCCACCACTCATGCATGGTGAAATTGTTGTCGTAGATTACCTGCTTGGTCAATGTTTACTGCGATATTTTCTTCCCCATTACATTACAGGGATCTTATCAACATACTGGGCTATGTTTGATTTTTTGATGTCTCTAACATTTTCCTCTAAATATATTTAAATTTCAAAATGAGTGAAACCGATGTATTACAATACACCCTATAACAGTGAGTAGTGTTTGTGTAATTGCTATTCGGGAGTTCCATCGATAGGACAGATGTGGACCACTGAGGGAATGAACAAGTCCACCAACTGACATTATCACAACTACTAAATAATAAACATCCATGTGAAGACAGCAGAGTTGGTTCAGTTATCACTGCACCTAAGTTGCCTTGTCATTGATTCAAGATGGCCACACTGAGAGCAACTGACCTGTCTCCATAGCAACCTCATCTTCCTCCTCCATCTCCTCGTCATCTTCCTCCTCCAGATGGACGTCAGGCTGCTCCACACGAATGATGGACTTATTGAGGAGGCGGAAGGCTTCCTTCACATGCTTCGGCTGAACCTAGTTGCCACAGAGATCAACTGTTAATTTACTGATGACACACAGTTGCCATGGATACCAATAACTAACCCACAAAATGCATAGCATTCAGAATGTTGATAGTGTAATTCCGGTATACAAGCATGAAATGCATAAGAAAAAAAACAATGAACATTTAAAAAAAACGTCTAACAAATCAGAAGGGTAATTTCTATGTGGTTTTGCATGTGTCGTGTTGTAAATTACTTCAGACATTGACTGGTACGTTACAGTTGAATGTATTTATAAACTGACACAGATTCTGCTGCATTTTACAGAATAATTACAGAATATTAGTAAACAAACACAATGGCTGTTAATGATGTGGTTCTTTCATATCCAGTGGTTCAGGAATGGAATCATCATTGCCATTAATTTAGACACAACCTCATGTGCCTCTACTCACAAAATCGTTCATTCGTGATTTGTTTTTCCTATCATTATGCAGCATACTTAATACAAATACTTAATTTTTCAGACCCATTTTCATGTCAAAAATTTCTGTAATAAACACCTCATGGACCTTCATTTTTCTAAAACCTACGCAGAGCAATCATAATGCAAACATTTTTATATGTCTAAAGTGGCAAATCTCTTAATTTTCTAACACAACACTTCTCCATGTTGTTTTGGCTCTAATCTGCTGTCATGTGACAGTCACATGACCTCACCTCATCCAGACAGTACATGCGAGCCATGCCCTCGGAGAGCCGGATCATGCTCTCAAGTTGGCGCACCGTGATACGCCAGGAGGACTGTGATGTGCCGACACAATCACGCTGCCGCAGCCTCTTGTATTCTTCCACCATAAACTCCTGCGCGTCGGGGCTGATCTGTCACACATAGGTTTGTTTGTGTAAATAAAAGGTGGTATTCAGTCTCACAGGGCTTTATACTTAATTATTAGTAGACCTGTAAGATTTAGCCGTGCTATAATTGATGTGTGATGACCATTTGTACATAAATACCCATTGTTTTCAATAACCAAATACTGGAGCCACAAAGAGTGAACAAACTTCAAATTTTTGAAACAGCATGTTTCAGATACAGATACACTCTACAATATATAGAACAGAACATTGCTGAGCACGGGAAACAATTTGAACCACGCATTGGTCAACAATGAGTGGACTGTTGAGGTTAAATTTTATGAATTATTATGCCTGGAATTACATCTATTAGGAGTACATATTATACGATTAAGTTAACAGACAAGAAAAACATGGCACCTTTGGCTTGAACTGGCGAGCAAATGTTATGTAGCGCTGTATTTCCTCGACCGAGTACACCCGTTCAATGCTCTCCTCTACGTTGCTGTGAAGGTCGACGATGCGCCGTGCGATGGCGTAGTCTGTCACCTGGCAACAGCACGGCATACAGACATGTCAACAAACAATTCGAATGTAGTGCAGTAGCCAGTCCCCGGGATGGCTTAAAACATTTTAAAATAAATTAATGACCATGACACACTTGAACCATCCACAATTCTTTAGAAACTATTTACCCATGTTACAATTACCACAAAAACACTAGCGATTCATATCCACCACTGTCTACAGCCATGTATTCTTGGACAAGTGAACTAAGGCAATGTGGAGTGAGCAAAACCAATCTTAGAACTGTCAGCAGGAGGAACTAAATCTCATTTTCTATCATTCAATCAACTATAGTCATTAATCAATCTATAGTCATTAATCAATCATTGTAAAAAAAGCCTAGTGTGTAGATTACTTAAAAAATTAGAATCTGCTTATTAAAATAGGAATGTTTACCTCGTTGCACTCATCAACAAGAATGAAGAAAAGGTCAAATCGTGACATGATTGGTGCCGTCATGGTGATGTTTTGTTTCAGTGACTTTGTGCGGTCATATCTTCCTCCAATCGGATTGGCTGCCGCAAGTATTGATGCTCGTGCGTTTAATGTTGCCTGGCAACAGAAAAGCATGTTTCATTGCGATGTCCCAAGAATTCCTTTGAAACCTAACAATTACCATGACAGTTCTGGAAACCCAAATGTCTGTCTGTGTCATGTACAGTTGTTGACTCTTCTTTTAATTATGTAATAACCAAATAACATTTTAACTGTTATTGAGGTTCCCAAGTATGAATACTTATTTGATAATAAATATAAGATAACACTGAAGGACGGATCAACAATACAAATACACCTGGATGAGACTGTGTACCTTGTGTGTACCTTGGTACACTGTGTGTACCTTGGTACACTGTGTGTACCTTGGTACACTGTGTGTACCTTGGTACACTGTGTACCTTGGTACACTGTGTGTACCTTGGTACACTGTGTACCTTGGTACACTGTGTGTACCTTGGTACACTGTGTACCTTGGTACACTGTGTACCTTGGTACACTGTGTACCTTGGTACACTGTGTACCTTGGTACACTGAGTGTACCTTGGTACACTGTGTACCTTGGTACACTGTGTACCTTGGTACACGTGAGTACTTGGTACACTGTGTACCTTGGTACACTGTGTACCTTGGTACACTGTGTACTGTAATACCTTGGTACACTGTGTGTACCTTGGTACACTGTGAGTACCTTGGTACACTGTGAGTACCTTGGTACACTGTGTACCTTGGTACACTGTGTGTACCTTGGTACACTGTGTACCTTGGTACACTGTGTACCTTGGTACACTGTGTACCTTGGTACACTGAGTGTACCTTGGTACACTGAGTGTACCTTGGTACACTGAGTGTACCTTGGTACACTGAGTGTACCTTGGGGTGGGGGAGGAGTGGAAGGGGTTAGGGTAGAATGGAAGGGGTGGGGGAGGAGTGGAAGGGGTAGGAGTGGAAGGGGTGGGGGAGGAGTGGAAGGGGTGAGGGAGGAGTGGAAGGGTTGAGGGAGGAAGATGGAGTGAAAGGAAATTTATAGAAAAAAATGTGAGATCACAGATGTGGGACACGTAGAGGGACTAGAGAAGTGCGGCTGGTGAAGATGGCAGATGCCCAGAGCCTGGGCGGAGAGTTTGGAAGAAGAAGGGGATGACTGTGACTGCAGTGGGAGGACGACACAGGGAGGTCTGGAAGGACCAGCAACAACTGGAGGAGACATAACAGGAGGGGAGGAGATGATTAGGAGATTTTCAGAAGTGGGGAACAACAAAATACACCCTCTTTGCTCAAAAAGTGGTTAACAATTGGTTGTTAACACAAATATTCTAACATGTTGTACATGTCAGGAGTTGTCATTGTGTGATACCTTACCTTCACTCCGGCCTTGGCGATGGAGATGGTCTGCTGCTCCATGGCCTCGTGAATGGCGACCTGGTCCCGGGGGTCCATCTTGTCAAACTCATCAATACAACACACGCCCTGGAACACAGATAAACTAACACATACATGACCTGAGGCTAACTAACACACACAGCGGGGTCAACGAGCAGGTCAGATGTATAAAATGGGTAAAATGTATTATTTACAACTACAATAATTTAACATGAATAAACTATTTTACTGGTGGTATAAGAAGTGTGCTTTGTTTAAGTTTGAAGCCTTTTCTGGGTGGGCAGCCGTCTTATTTAAAAATGTAAACCCTTCTGTGGGCACACAAATTGAAGATGGCAGCCAACTGTATTTTTTTTATTAAAGTCAACATTAGGATATCTTGGCAACTGCTGCATGAAATTATATGAAATAAATTATGTTGCACATAGAAATGAACATGTAAATAAAATATGTTGTTGAAACTGCAGTATTGCAATCAGTAACATTTCAGGTTGTGACACAATGTTGACCAATTGCAAAGACAAATTACAAGTCATCTTCACCAAGTTGTAAACAAACATTGTCAGCACTTAACATAAACAATCCAATAAAGCAACTGTGTATAAACACCATTCAAAACTAGTCTTCCTACACTGATTGAAGTGTAGCATCTTCTAATATCCTATCTCTAATATATCCTAACATATTAGAGAAAACACGTATGACTGCATTATTGCCATAAAACAGGGAAATAAATTGGTGGTAAAAAGCATACTTCTAAAACCAGTTAGTAATAGATAATCAGCTACATTTTTTTTTCTCAAAACGGAGCGTGTTATGTGAACCAAACGAATGTAAGGGCAGAATTATACTACAGAAGCTTCACCATGTCACAAGATGCCTCTAAGTCCAACTGGTTCCCCAACAACATTGCAAATAAATAATCAAACAAAAACTAATAAATCAAAGTCATACACCTACATTACATGCACGTCAAGGTCTTATAAATGTTACAAGCAGCTCAGTCACCCTGGTCAATGTCATACTGCGATACAGCATGCATATCTTAGAGGGTAGGCACATGCAGGTAAAAATGTGTTGCATTCTGGTAAAAATGTGTTACATGCAGGATTGCAGGTAAAACTGTGTTACATGCAGGTACAAATGTGTTACATGCAGGATTGCAGGTACAAATGTGTTACATGCAGGTACAAATGTGTTACATGCAGGTACAAATGTGTTACATGAGGTCAAGATGAGCGCGTGCAGTGACCACGTGGCTGTTGCATGCAAGACTCGTCTCTGTTTGCCACTGGAATGTCCACAAGCAGGTGACAACATTGTGGATCAAGACAGTGCCAATCAGAGCGCCACCTATCAGCCGTACTCATGTCGTGTCCGTTTGGGACCGACCTAGTGTGAAGGACATGCAAGGGCGTACAAAGTGAAACACTTACATTGTCAGCCAACATCAGCGCTCCTGCCTCGATGACAAACTCATACGTCTCCTCGTCCCGGACCACAGCTGCCGTCAGACCAGCCGCCGTACTCGCCTTACCACTGGTGTACACCGCCCGCGGACTGAACTCTTCAACCTGCCTACAACGACCAACACCACAATGACACACCTGCGTACAACAGCCAGCAATGCCTTCCAGAGCATCCAGCATGTTTACACAACATTTTCAACAATGACCAACAACACAATGATGAACCTTCCGCAATGACCAACCATAATGACCATCGACAGAGACACCCACATGCCGTGAAGTGAATTCCTTCTACAACGACCAACAACATGGCACTCGTGTAAACTGTCCTTCACTTCTTTACAAAGACCAACAGATTGGGTTGAACTGAACTCTTACTTGAGGAACTGGCTCTTGGCAGTGCTGGGGTCGCCCACCACACACACGTTGATGTCGCCACGGAGACGCGTGCCCTCCATGGTCACCTTGGCCACGCCCCCAAACAACATGAGCAGGATGCCACGTTTCACCTCATCATTGCCTGCAAAGTCGACATTCAACAGAACGGTGTCATATGCACGAGACTTCAATCAAGGAACATTACATACTATATTCCATGTGTCTGTATTGTGCAAACGCGATGACAAGGTCTGGTGTCCTTGATTTTGAACCAGACATGGGCCGAGTACATTTTCATGAGTACAAGTACAATTACATTGCAGGTGGATGAGTACAAGTACATTGCTAAAACACGCATACATTTTCATGAGTACAGGTGCATGTACACTTTTAAAATATTACATAAAAGTATACTTTAACATTATTAATTAATCTAATTGGTATAACTCAACACAACTGAATACACATTGGCGACTATTAATTAATTCTACTAGTTTTATACTTCAACTCTTTCAACAACAAAATTCATCAAGCAATATTCCAATCAACTTAATCTGACAATGTAGATCTCTCTGCAATACAGACATGTGGTATCTACCAACTAGGAACATGTAAACCAATCATAAAGTACAATTGACATTTTGAGTAAAACATCAGCCAATCAAGTTGAGATGTGTCTTTCCTGAACACAAATGAGTGGGTAAAACAGACTAGCCAGTGGTTCCCATCCCTTCCCATTTGAAAGGGAAACGGGATGTGCCTCTGCTGAGTTGTTTGTTATGTGCTGGACTACCGTGGTATGAAGGGGGGGGCTGTATCTACCAGCAGATTGCCTTATCTGCTATTTTGCATAACTCATGGCACTGATGCTGTTTTTAGTTGCAGACTGATCCTGGTAGTCTTTGTCCATCAGTGAACCCCTCCCTCTGCTCATGCACTCTTTCCACGATGAACAGCTTCCAGTTCATTCAAATTAATCTTCCCTGACCACTGAATTGTTGTGTGCTACATAGTTAGAACCTGTATATAGTCCACAAGTTTTATGAGTGTGAGTACTTCAAAAATGTACTCAAGTACACGAGTATCGAGTACTACAGTTTATATTACGTACAGGACACTGCTGAAGAGACTGGGGCAGAACTTGTCATAGACACTCGAGACTCACCGTAGATGGCAGGAAAGAGACTGGAGCAGAGGTTGTGGTAGAGACTCAAGACTCACCGTAGATGGCAGGAAAGAGACAGGAGCAGAGGTTGTGGGAGAGACTCAAGACTCACCGTAGATGGCAGGAAAGAGACTGGAGCAGAGGTTGTGGTAGAGACTCAAGACTCACCGTAGATGGCAGGAAAGAGACTGGAGCAGAGGTTGTGGTAGAGACTCAAGACTCACCGTAGATGGCAGGAAAGAGACTGGAGCAGAGGTTGTGGTAGAGACTCAAGACTCACCGTAGATGGCAGGAAAGAGACTGGAGCAGAGGTTGTGGTAGAGACTCAAGACTCACCGTAGATGGCAGGAAAGAGACTGGAGCAGAGGTTGTGGTAGAGACTCAGACTCACCGTAGATGGCAGGAAAGAGACAGGAGCAGAGGTTGTGGGAGAGACTCAAGACTCACCGTAGATGGCAGGAAAGAGACTGGAGCAGAGGTTGTGGTAGAGACTCAAGACTCACCGTAGATGGCAGGAAAGAGACTGGAGCAGAGGTTGTGGTAGAGACTCAAGACTCACCGTAGATGGCAGGAAAGAGACTGGAGCAGAGGTTGTGGTAGAGACTCACCGTAGATGGCAGGAAAGAGACTGGAGCAGAGGTTGTGGTAGAGACTCAAGACTCACCGTAGATGGCAGGAAAGAGACTGGAGCAGAGGTTGTGGTAGAGACTCAAGACTCACCGTAGATGGCAGGAAAGAGACTGGAGCAGAGGTTGTGGTAGAGACTCAAGACTCACCGTAGATGGCAGGAAAGAGACTGGAGCAGAGGTTGTGGTAGAGACTCACCGTAGATGGCAGGAAAGAGACTGGAGCAGAGGTTGTGGTAGAGACTCAAGACTCACCGTAGATGGCAGGAAAGAGACTGGAGCAGAGGTTGTGGTAGAGGTTCTTGTCCCTACTCATGTCATAGACCCTCTGCCACTCTGCGTCTGTCATCTGTCTCTTGATGACCTCTGGTGTCATCTCGTCCTCCCCCCGTATGTCCAGACCCCCATGCTGCAAGCCACACAAAGTCTGTCACAAACACATAAAACTTCCCTCTCCCCAACCATGTCGAACATGTACAGCGTGTTACTGGATGTTATAGGTTTAACCTCCTCATGATCAGAACGCCCAAACCAAACCAAGTCCCTTTCGTGACCAGAACGCCTAAATTATTTCAGCAGTTCACAAGTAATAATATTGAATTTTCAACATTTTTAAATGCAGGCAATTTCTGTGGCTATACAGCATCAATTGCTATGCGGTTTTGTAACTGAATTCAGAGTCGCGCTCCATTTCCCCTACTGCTTGACATGATCGTCACGCAGTAAATATATTTTGAGCTAATGCGATTAAATTCTAATATTTGCTGTGGGATAAAAACCATTGAAGTACAGAAATTGTTCTAAAAACAACGTGCCTACAGTAGAACTCACGAACGACCACCGTGATTAACGACCACCGTGATTAACGACCACCCGCTTTTTACGACCGTTTGTTTCCACTGTCTTCGCTGTATAAACGACCCCTCATCAACCGCGACCAGGGCAATTTGACTTTTACCCCTGACGAACGACCAGCCGATAGGTGGCGACCATTTTTTTAAAACTTAAATGTTGCAACAAACTCTCATTAAACGCATGACTAACGGGACACAGACGCGCATGCCATAAAAACAATAAATCGCATGATGACGACCATTATTTTTGGCAATCTTTATCTGACCAAACTATGAAAACGACAACTAACAGCCGCTAGACTTTAGTATTATATATATATATATATATATATATATATATATATATATATATATTATAACACATACTATGCTATAAAATTAAATCACTTACATTATTGAAACAAATAAAATTCACAAAACAAACCCGCGCAAGAAATCATTGCGCGGACATCGACATCGTCTGTGGCTACACGTAGCTCTGTGAATTACTGTAATATCCATATTGTGTATGATTAAAGTTTAGAAACATAGGCTACGTTTTGGTATGAATTAATCCAAAACCTCAAAATAACCAAACCCCTCACGAGAGACCACCCCTCTTTTAAGACCGCCCCACTCCATTTTAGGGAGGGCAGTCTTAAATGAGGGGTTCTACTGTACTGACAATTTCTTCAATTAAATGCTAATTTTTCAGCAGTCTGTTCTGTTGTAAACAAATATTAATGTGCTGTTTTTAGCTCTTGTAATTATTGATGTTACTATGTCAAACTCACGTAATTCAGATTTTGATGGAATTTTCGGATCAAGTTTATAATGAGCGCTGTCATCGAATGGGAACGTCTTGCAATATGATTATGCATTTGAGATATAATACTAAGCAGGAATGAGATATGATCATGACGAACGCCATTTTGTATAACACGCAAAATACACGTACTCACAACAAACAAAATTATTTCGATTTTGTTTACATGTAATTAGTTGTACATTTTATAGTATAGTAATACAGTATAGATTTTTTTTAATTATTTCAATATTTAAATTTTGTTAAACTTTGATAAGTCATATTTGGGTAATAAATTTACACATCTACCACATATATATTGGCTATTAACACAAGGAATTAATTCCACAGATGTTTATTTAAATCGGACCAGAATTTATTTCTATTATTTGCATTTATGCAACTCAAGTACAGCACATGATTCGGTGACAACACAATCTCTCGATTTAATAGAATTTAATAGCAGGTATATAATTAAATTATTCTGGCCTTGATAGGGTTAATTTGATAAAGTGGTCATACACTACGAATCAGGATGCCTGACACATTTCCTAGTGATTGGTCAAAATAACATAAACATTGATGCCTGCTCCAAGTAGAAGACTATAACTTGATTAACTTTCTATCTGGTGCTTCTTGGGCCTCACACTTACCCTCTTGTTGCAAGGTATGACAGTGCATGCGAGGAAGGCCAACTTGTAGGAGAGTTCTCGCACACCGAGAGACTTCAGCCCCCTGACGCCAGCATTGTCACCACCAGCATCGTTGCGACCGCGACCTCTGAACTCCGCACGAGCCCCTTTAAAAATATAATACACATCGACTGTTTTTAGATAGCAAAAATGTTGATTTCCATAGGTGGACAATTTGAAAAATTCCAAGCCATGATTTTTAACACCCTTGCCCTGTAAGAATCGTACGGATAATTTGTTTACCACAGTAATGTCTAACACGGAAGTTCATGTTTTACAACGTCCTGTTTGTTTGTACACAATGTGGGAAACAATAAATCAGAACCCACCTGGAAGTGACATGGCCCCGACATCCGGTACGACAATGAGGGTGCCAGGTGAAATCACAACGGTCCCCGGCCTGGGCCATCTCCACCGCCTCCGCTCTCAACACAACCTCCACACTGCAGGGTCAAAGGTCATGCCGTTAACACACACGAGAAGACGGTCAGAGTTGAAGTGTATGTTTGTATGTAAAAATTACCTATATCGTATGTTTTATTATTTACAGAAACTATTATTTGTCATTCATGTTTTGTATATTTTAACAAGACCACCAATTTCAGCATACAGTTTATACATGGCCTGCCTAAATACTAGCAAATGTATGCACACCCACTGGAAAATCCAATCCAATAACTTCAATATATTTCCATCACTTTGTAAACCGATAAATGAACCATGTAAATTTTCACAATTTATTTTATATGACGTTTCCGAATGCAGCATATTTGGATCAAAACACACTTGAACTTGTCTGATGGAGAAATGACGACCCATGCGATGTGGGAAATCAGGGAGGGAATCCGTCACTCACCTGCGGGGAATACTGCCACGGGGAAGCTCTGCTTGCGTCTCCTGAATGCGCACTTTCTGGAAGTCAACGAACCGTGACTTGTTGACGTCGAGAATGAAGCGACTTCGGTTGTTGCAGACAGGATTGCGACAAATGGTCGGCTGAACACAGAGAAATAAATATAAATGATATGTTGACTGTTTATTTGTAGAATTTTAATGTGACAATTCTGCTCTGTGCCCTACTCCCTGATGGCAAACAACCCCCATGAATGCACACAGTATGCATGCCATGACAACATGTTGGCTGTGCTTGAATGCAATGTTGTTATTGTTGTACCAGTGGGGAGAGGGGGGCAGAGGGTTCACTGTCAGTGGGAGGAGGGGGGCTGAGTGTTCACTGTCAGTGGGAGGAGGGGGGCTGAGTGTTCACTGTCAGTGGGAGGAGGGGGGCTGAGTGTTCACTGTCAGTGGGAGGAGGGGGGCTGAGTGTTCACTGTCAGTGGGAGGAGGGGGCTGAGTGTTCACTGTCAGTGGGGGAGGAGGGGGCTGAGTGTTCACTGTCAGTGGGGGGAGGGGGGCTGAGTGTTCACTGTCAGTGGGGGAGGGGGCTGAGTGTTCACTGTCAGTGGGGGGAGAGGGGGGCTGAGGGTTGACTGTCAGTGGGGGAGGGGGGCTGAGTGTTCACTGTCAGTGGGGGAGGGGGCGAGGTTCACTGTCAGTGGGGGGAGGGGGGGTGAGTGTTCACTGTCAGTGGGGGAGGAGGGGGGCTGAGTGTTCACTGTCAGTGGGGGAGGGGGGGCTGAGTGTTCACTGTCAGTGGGAGGAGGGGGCTGAGTGTTCACTGTCAGTGGGTGAGGGGGCTGAGTGTTCACTGTCAGTGGGGGAGGGGGGCTGAGTGTTCACTGTCAGTGGGAGGAGGGGGGCTGAGTGTTCACTGTCAGTGGGAGGAGGGGG
Source organism: Ridgeia piscesae (assembly GCA_025642075.2). Classification (NCBI taxonomy): domain Eukaryota; kingdom Metazoa; phylum Annelida; class Polychaeta; order Sabellida; family Siboglinidae; genus Ridgeia; species Ridgeia piscesae. The sequence goes on from JAODUO010001249.1 coordinate 117,977, forward strand.
CTGAGTGTTCACTGTCAGTGGGAGGAGGGGGCTGAGGGTTGACTGTCAGTGGGGGGAAGAGGGGGGCTGAGTGTTCACTGTCAGTGGGGGAGGGGGCTGAGTGTTCACTGTCAGTGGGAGGAGGAGGGGGGCTGAGTGTTCACTGTCAGTGGGAGGAGGGGGCTGAGTGTTCACTGTCAGTGGGGAGGGGGTGAGTGTTCACTGTCAGTGGGGGAGGGGCTGAGTGTTCACTGTCAGTGGGAGGAGGGGGCTGAGTGTTCACTGTCAGTGGGGGAGGAGGGGGGCTGAGTGTTCACTGTCAGTGGGGGAGGAGGGGCTGAGTGTTCACTGTCAGTGGGAGGAGGGGGGCTGAGTGTTCACTGTCAGTGGGAGGAGGAGGGGGCTGAGTGTTCACTGTCATTGGGAGGAGGGGGGCTGAGTGTTCACTGTCAGTGGGGGAGGGGGGGCTGAGTGTTCACTGTCAGTGGGAGGAGGGGGGCTGAGTGTTCACTGTCAGTGGGGGAGGAGGGGGCTGAGTGTTCACTGTCAGTGGGAGGAGGGGGGCTGAGTGTTCACTGTCAGTGGGGAGGAGGGGGGCTGAGTGTTCACTGTCAGTGGGAGGAGGGGGGCTGAGGTGTTACTGTCAGTGGGGGGAGGGGGGGCTGAGTGTTCACTGTCAGTGGGAGGAGGGGGGCTGAGTGTTCACTGTCAGTGGGGAGGAGGGGGGCTGAGTGTTCACTGTCAGTGGGAGGAGGGGGGCTGAGTGTTCACTGTCAGTGGGGGAGGAGGGGGCTGAGTGTTCACTGTCAGTGGGAGGAGGAGGGGGCTGAGTGTTCACTGTCAGTGGGGGAGGGGGGGGGCTGAGTGTTCACTGTCAGTGGGGAGGGGGGGGGCTGAGTGTTCACTGTCAGTGGGGAGGAGGGGGGCTGAGTGTTCACTGTCAGTGGGAGGAGGAGGGGGGCTGAGTGTTCACTGTCAGTGGGGAGGAGGGGGGCTGAGTGTTCACTGTCAGTGGGGGGGAGGGGGGCTGAGTGTTCACTGTCAGTGGGAGGAGGGGGGCTGAGTGTTCACTGTCAGTGGGAGGAGAGGGGGGCTGAGTGTTCACTGTCAGTGGGGGAGGAGGGGGGCTGAGTGTTCACTGTCAGTGGGAGGAAGGGGCTGAGTGTTCACTGTCAGTGGGGGAGGGGGGCTGAGTGTTCACTGTCAGTGGGAGGAGGAGGGGGCTGAGTGTTCACTGTCAGTGGGAGGAGGGGGGCTGAGTGTTCACTGTCAGTGGGGGAGGAGGGGGCTGAGTGTTCACTGTCAGTGGGGGAGGAGGGGGGCTGAGTGTTCACTGTCAGTGGGAGGAGGAGGGGGCTGAGTGTTCACTGTCAGTGGGAGGAGGGGGGCTGAGTGTTCACTGTCAGTGGGGGAGGAGGGGGCTGAGTGTTCACTGTCAGTGGGAGGAGGGGGGCTGAGTGTTCACTGTCAGTGGGAGGAGGAGGGGGACTGAGTGTTCACTGTCAGTGGGAGGAGGAGGGGCTGAGTGTTCACTGTCAGTGGGGGAGGAGGGGGCTGAGTGTTCACTGTCAGTGGGAGGAGGGGGGCTGAGTGTTCACTGTCAGTGGGGGAGGAGGGGGCTGAGTGTTCACTGTCAGTGGGGGAGGAGGGGGGCTGAGTGTTCACTGTCAGTGGGGAGGAGGGGGCTGAGTGTTCACTGTCAGTGGGAGGAGGGGGCTGAGTGTTCACTGTCAGTGGGGGAGGAGGGGGCTGAGTGTTCACTGTCAGTGGGGGAGAGGGGGCTGAGTGTTCACTGTCAGTGGGAGGAGGAGGGGGCTGAGTGTTCACTGTCAGTGGGAGGAGGGGGCTGAGTGTTCACTGTCAGTGGGAGGAGGGGGGCTGAGGTGTTCACTGTCAGTGGGGAGGAGGGGGCTGAGTGTTCACTGTCAGTGGGAGGAGAGGGGGCTGAGTGTTCACTGTCAGTGGGAGGAGGAGGGGGCTGAGTGTTCACTGTCAGTGGGAGGAGGAGGGGGCTGAGTGTTCACTGTCAGTGGGGGAGGAGGGGGGCTGAGTGTTCACTGTCAGTGGGAGGAGGAGGGGGCTGAGTGTTCACTGTCAGTGGGAGGAGGGGGGCTGAGTGTTCACTGTCAGTGGGAGGAGGAGGGGGCTGAGTGTTCACTGTCAGTGGGAGGAGGGGGGCTGAGTGTTCACTGTCAGTGGGAGGAGAGGGGGGCTGAGTGTTCACTGTCAGTGGGAGGAGGAGGGGGGCTGAGTGTTCACTGTCAGTGGGAGGAGGAGGGGGGCTGAGTGTTCACTGTCAGTGGGAGGAAGGGGGGCTGAGTGTTCACTGTCAGTGGGAGGAGGGGGGCTGAGTGTTCACTGTCAGTGGGAGGAGGGCTGAGTGTTCACTGTCAGTGGGGGAGGGGGGCTGAGTGTTCACTGTCAGTGGGAGGAGGAGGGGGCTGAGTGTTCACTGTCAGTGGGGAGGAGGGGGCTGAGTGTTCACTGTCAGTGGGAGGAGGAGGGGGGCTGAGTGTTCACTGTCAGTGGGGGAGGGGGGCTGAGTGTTCACTGTCAGTGGGAGGAGGGGGGGTGAGTGTTCACTGTCAGTGGGAGGAGGGGGGCTGAGTGTTCACTGTCAGTGGGAGGAGGGGGGCTGAGTGTTCACTGTCAGTGGGGGAGGGGGGCTGAGTGTTCACTGTCAGTGGGAGGAGAGGGGGCTGAGTGTTCACTGTCAGTGGGAGGAGGGGGGCTGAGTGTTCACTGTCAGTGGGGGAGAGGGGGGCTGAGTGTTCACTGTCAGTGGGAGGAGGGGGGCTGAGTGTTCACTGTCAGTGGGGGAGGGGGGCTGAGTGTTCACTGTCAGTGGGAGGAGGGGGCTGAGTGTTCACTGTCAGTGGGAGGAGGGGGCTGAGTGTTCACTGTCAGTGGGGGAGGGGGGCTGAGTGTTCACTGTCAGTGGGAGGAGGGGGCTGAGTGTTCACTGTCAGTGGGAGGAGGGGGGCTGAGTGTTCACTGTCAGTGGGGGAGGGGGGCTGAGTGTTCACTGTCAGTGGGAGGAGGGGGGCTGAGTGTTCACTGTCAGTGGGAGGAGGGGGGCTGAGTGTTCACTGTCAGTGGGGAGGAGGGGGGCTGAGTGTTCACTGTCAGTGGGAGAGGGGGCTGAGTGTTCATTGTCAGTGGGAGAGGGGGCCGAGTGTTCACTGTCAGTGGGAGGAGGGGGGCTGAGTGTTCACTGTCAGTGGGAGGAGGGGGCTGAGTGTTCACTGTCAGTGGGGGAGGGGGCTGAGTGTTCACTGTCAGTGGGGGAGGGGGGCTGAGTGTTCACTGTCAGTGGGAGGAGGGGGGCTGAGTGTTCACTGTCAGTGGGAGGAGGGGGGCTGAGTGTTCACTGTCAGTGGGGGAGGGGGCTGAGTGTTCACTGTCAGTGGGGGAGGGGGGCTGAGTGTTCACTGTCAGTGGGAGAGGGGGGCTGAGTGTTCACTGTCAGTGGGAGAGGGGGGCTGAGTGTTCACTGTCAGTGGGAGAGGGGGGCTGAGTGTTCACTGTCAGTGGGAGAGGGGGGCTGAGTGTTCACTGTCAGTGGGAGAGGGGGGCTGAGTGTTCACTGTCAGTGGGAGAGGGGGGCTGAGTGTTCACTGTCAGTGGGGGAGGGGGCTGAGTGTTCACTGTCAGTGGGGGAGGGGGCTGAGTGTTCACTGTCAGTGGGGGAGGGGGGGCTGAGTGTTCACTGTCAGTGGGGGAGGGGGGCTGAGTGTTCACTGTCAGTGGGAGGAGGGGGGCTGAGTGTTCACTGTCAGTGGGAGGAGGGGGGCTGAGTGTTCACTGTCAGTGGGGGAGGAGGGGGGCTGAGTGTTCACTGTCAGTGGGAGGAGGGGGGCTGAGTGTTCACTGTCAGTATTTACCTGTGTGTACTTGAACTGTTGTTCAACATCCTTGATGACAGTTTGACAGTCGAGACAGATGAATGTGCCAGATATGAGTTCAGGGTGGACGGGGTGTGTTCGTACAACCTGACCTGTGATCTTCAGCAAACTCCCAATTTTTGCTGTTGTGAGGTCACGGACCCTAAAGTTCAAATGTTTTGTTTCAATAATCATTTTATGATCAGGTATAATCATGGCAAATGATAGCACAAGATGTATGTTTTTCGTAATTATAAGGGATAGATGGAATATGTCTAAATACTAACAAGTATCATAATATAATAATATATATATATATATATTCATACAGCTGCTACAACATTAATATAGGATACAGATGAACTGCAATGACATGTGGTGTAATTTGTATTCCCAATTACAGTACACAAATTACAATGTTTACAGTAAAACCAGCGCCTCCGAATGGATATTTTCAGATTTATGGCACTATATAAATGTTATTATTATATATGCCTGGTTAAAACATACATAGTTAAAAAAAATTGTGCCAAGAATTTTTTTATATAAAAGATTTATAAAAAATATACATGAAGCTTTATTAACGCTAACCATAGAGTGGCAAAACAACGAGACTCACTTTTGTCGTGTTGAAACGTCTGTGAAACTAACGTAGAACTCCTTCGACGGTGGTACCTGGCCTCGGTCATGTGCAAAGTTGCGCACTGCTCGGCACAGGAACGGATACACCCTGTGGGGAAGGTGATGGGTACAGTGGTGTAACTTACATTCACAAATTTATTCTATTTACTTTACTTAGTTCTGTATTTTTCCACTGATGCAACAAAGATATTCAGTGTATCTTTTGGTAAAGCAATGCATGCATATTGGATGCACAGATTAAGCTGCATGCCACTGACTACTTATATAGTCAGTGTCATGCGGTGGGGAAAATGTGTTGCTAGTGCTAAACCGGAACTCATCCAATCTTCGGAACCAGTTGCCTGTTACAAGTGTAAGGTGCGGAGTTTCTGAGATTGGATTGGTGACAATCACATCCGTGTCATTCACCAGCCTTGGCTATTCCGATGTTCAACATTATACACATGTGGAATGTTTTAATTGGTATTGGTTACTGCCAACTCTAGCAAACTTTGTAACCATGGTTACCTGTAGTATTCCTCAAGGATGACAGTTGCAAGGCTCTGATTGTGCATCTCAACATCTGCGAAGCTGACAGTGAGTGTGTTGCGCTCCGGCCGGATCAGCTCCTGGGCCGCATCCAGATACTTCACTTCTCCATCCTCCCTCTGGAATCTACAACAACCAAAACAGTTACATATCACTGCTTGTTATTTTTATAAACATGTGGTTATAAGTAAACAACTTGAGTTACATTTTACTAATTATTGTATTAGAACGTGCCTTTTTGGCCGCTGAAGCCAGTTAGAGACGTTGACGGTTCAGCCTAACTCTGCTCATGCTAGTCATAGTAGAGTAACTCAAGTGGTATTACTGGTGTGTATCAATAAGTACAGTTGAAGCTAGAGATGTGTTATGTTACTAATAGTGTAGTAATTAACGTTTCTTTTAGTTTTACTAAGTTAGATTATAATTATTTAGAATCCGTGGCATTTCGATTTCCGTTGGCAGCCAGGTGTGAAACAAATTTACAAAGTTGTATATGACGATATTAAAATGACATGCGTTAGTCCGAGTGATGAAAGCCATGCAACGGGAACACAAGTGCAAAACGGTAACTGCTACAAAGCTACAGCATTTACAGTGACAACACATTCCGAGTTGTTATGCTTGTTTTTAATATTTGACACGTGACAGTTCACCCCCTTTAATTTTTTAAAGCCCACGGAGCAGTATAATTCACTTACTCTTCTAAGAAATCTTGAAACAGTTTCTGACATCTTTCCCCAACGACATCCTTGACTATATTCGTCCCTACAACTTGTTCAGCGACATCCATAGTTTCAACTTTCTTGTAACTTTCTCGCTCAGATCAAGAACAACAACTCAACAAAGCCAATAAACGAGTATTTCGCGCGGAAATAGCCACGTGACTTCAATTCCCGCCGGTCTGTCTGTGAAGTTAATATTTACCGACCCTACATTCCTACAGATTCATTTAGTTAATTTTCTCAGGAAGACCATAGAACGCAGTTATGTGCATGATGTGACGATATATTACTATGTGTGGCGTCTTGGAAGCTACTAACTCTTAATCAATATTATGGTTGATTAATAAATCAAATCAACCGTTAGTGCTTGACGGGAGAAGATATAATGCATAGAAGAGCGGAAGCCCTAGGCACGTGGTTTCACCTTCCGCGCATGTCTCAGTTAACCAGACGCCGTGAGGTGGCAGCACTTTCTGACATGTTTCGCGGCATTTGACAAGAACGGTTCATTTATAGATAGATCTATGTATCTTCAGATACCGCCAATTAGCTTTTTTTGAATTGGTGGTTCCATGACCTATTACCGGTCTATAAGTTGTCATTTAAAAATCTTCTGGAAGGATTTGAAACAAATGAACAATGCCAAGTTGCCAAATCCTAGCAATGTTGGCGGCGCGTAGGCCTATATAGGTATATGGCGCTAAAAACGTAAAGTATGTGTGGGCGTCATCATTACCAGTCTCTGTCTCTTATTAATTATATCTCTAGCTCTCAAATACATACTGACGTGTATTGCAGCAATATGCAATTACATTATCGAATGGTGGTCAATTAAAGAAATAACAAAACCAATTCACGTGATGCCTCATAATATTATTGAGTAGAGAAGGCCAGGGCAAAGCGCACCCCTTTTGAGGCAAACATGTTTTGACCTATTTATTTTCGTCCTAGGGGGAAATGGTTAACATAGCTACATGTATTATATGTTATCTATATATCATCATAATTGCACAAACGTAGCAGCGTCACATCGGCGAAAAAATAACTTATAAGAAGAAAATATGTGCACTTATAATTTGCCCCACAAGACGAAATTTGATGAATAGTTTATTACACACACACACACACACACACACACACACACACATATATATATATATATGTATATATATATATATATATATATATATATATATATATATATATATATATATAAATTTTATATGTATACGATTAAAATGCTGGGGGCCGATTTACACTCAGCGTTGGATACAACGACCCATGGTGACAACATATTTTGGGTGTGATAACTTTTGGTTTTTTTCTTCAAGAAGTTCATCATGAAATATATCATCCACAATGATCAAGTCTTGAACGGAGAACATTACTAGGTTCGTTATAAGAGCATTGTTTTGTGGGCCGTCTAATGTTTAATGACACCTCTCATAAATCTTCCCGTTACCACAGCGAATGCATTGTCCAGCCGTTTATATTTCCGAAATATGGCTGCAATTTAAGTCACCAAAGTTAAATGAACATAAAATACTGTTATACCATGCTGTAAAGATCAATAAATAAAATTAGATGTTACTGCAGCATTTAACATTATCAGGGTAATAGTTCATAAGCAATTTTCTAGAAGTCAATTAGTCGTGAGAAAATAAACAGGACAATGCACACTTTGCCTGACATAGGAGGCACGGGCGTCGATCGGTGGGGGACGGGGGGACGCGTCCCCCCACTTTTCAGCATGGGGGACATGGGAATTGCGAGGCATATAGCCTGACTCACCACTCATCTCTCTTAAAAGCCGCTACATAGGACTAGTAGCTAGACAATAAACTCACGATATGAAGTTCCGACCACCTGTTAGAAAAAGCGCGCAACTTGATCTTACTTCAGTCAATAATCATCATTGCTAACATGTCGATCGACAATTGTGGGAGTGTGCCAGCGTTCTTTTCAGCATTCGGTGTACAAGAGAATTGTTGCTGTTTTTAACAGACGTCTTATGTAGTGTCGCTAATTTGGAAGAAAACCTTTATGAAAAGCAAGTGACGCTCATACAAATTTACTATTTTAACTGCGTTAATGTGCGGTCGCATTCCGATTAATTGTAATAGTATTTTGTTCAATGTTAATTCGCATGAATTATTTTAACCGCGTATTATATTGTGCGATTGCATTCCGATTTAAA